>VWZT01004606.1:2702279-2746045 GCA_013397055.1 Pachycephala philippinensis
CATGGCTTGGTCTCGGTTAAATTGGCAAAGCAGCTTGACCAGAGTTAAAGAGGGAGAAAAAAAAAGTGTGCCTGTGCAAGTGTTCAGTGATGCAAGAGTGCCAGCACAATGTTTCTTCCCAAATGCTGAGCAAATTTTGTGGAAAATAATGACTCAAATAAAAAGGCTCCATGTTTTGCTGGCACTTTTTGTTCCATTTACCTTTAATGACTTGTTCCCCTTTAGCATCATGAAACAAAGACTACTCAGGTGAATTTGCTGATCATAATCTCAAATTTTGGGCTCCTTCAGCTAGAAAGCACAACAAAAGTGTGCTAAACTTCATGGTTGCCTTGAAAAGTGAAGACTGTAATTACTGTGATCTCATGATGCTGTGAAATAGATGGAGTTCCTAACTTGCTTTCCAAATAGGAAACACACTGTTGTCTCTACTGCTGTTATTATTAGGACAGAGCAGATTGTGATCTCTGTTTCTGGGATGAGCAACTGTTCACAAGGGAGATTGGTAAAAACATGTGAAAAAGGGAAGAAAAATTCATTAAACCGTGTTTACATCCAATTCCATCCCATGTGAAAACCTGCATTTTTCAGGAAGTACCAGGGTATTGAATGACTATTTGGGCTTTTTTGTGTGTGTTGGGCGCTTTAAAGTACTGCATCTCATCTGAAATGAAAACTCCAGTGTGTATTGTGCTGAAATAAGAGACAAGGTTAAGTAAATTCTAAGCCGATGAACAATTTCTTTGCATGAATCACTTTCATGAATTGTCATGGAGATACAGGCACTTGGCCTCAAAAGAGACACATTTATCAGCATTAGCAGTATAATGGAAGGCAGGCTTTGAAAGATGATCTCTTGAGACAGCAGATTTTATCGTTGTTGGTAGGCCATGTGGACATATGTGCAATTATATATGGAAACTTCATTTCGGTCTCCGGAGCACTGTTATCTTTCACAAGCACCATTTTGTTAAATTCCTAATAATGGAAACCAAATTCAGAGGAAAACATGACTAACTTTAATTGTTCACCCAGATCAGGCTATGAAAAAAAAATAAATTACAAAACTAATTATGGTTCAGCAATCTGAGGAAATGATTTAATTTCTATAGCACACATCCTAGCACATTAGTCTTCTATGTTACCTAGATTAATTTTGCCCCATTCTATTTACATATATAGTAATTATGTCTTAATTTAAGCTGTTAATAACTAAACAGACACAAAAGTGATCAGTTGTACACTTCTGAACCCAGTCAGCTTTCTGATTGATGCTGCTGGCTGCAGGTTGTGACTTTAAAATGCTAAATAGAAAAAAATTAACTTACATGTCAATAACATGATAGAGGTAAAAAATAGACAAACTTTCTGTTAATATGTAGTTTTCATTGACAACCAAGAGCCAAACACAAGTGCAATCAGCTCATGGGTTGACTAAAATTTTGGTCATCGCATTTCTGGTATCAGAAATACAAGTTTTAACTTAATTCAAGCAAGGTGTTTATGATTAATTAAAAGCAGAGTCTCTAGAAGATGGGATTTCTATCCTCTCTATTGTCTCCTTGCATACACATTCCTCTTTTTCACACATATGTTTATAAATGACTTTTCCCTTTATAACTCAAAAGTGCAAATTAAGAATCAAAACCTGGCGAAATCCCATGCAGCCTCTGCTGGAGTCACTCTGAATTTTGGTTGCTCTGGCTGGATAAGGCAGTATGATTAAAGCATCATCTTTGCCCAGGGCTGTACAACACATTACCTCTGTTTTTCCTATCCTGGTGAATCAGTTTATCCCCAGAGCTCTAGGTTTTACTTTTAGGGAAATACAAAGATCACAAGGAAAGTTACAGCCAGAGCAGTGCTGTGCATCAGAGCTCACAGGTGGGATGATTACTCCTGGTTATTTATTTATCTGTTAATAGCTGATCTGACATTTTCTTTATTCTGTCTTTGTAATCCTGCATTCTTTACCCAACTTCTTATCTGTCTTTGGCTTCAAGTGCCCAGCTGTCAGTGGCAGTAGCTGGTGCCTTGCACCTCCCTGGCTGCAGGCAGCTGGAGCAATGCCTGAGGGAAGGGGCAGCCTGCCCCCATCCCTCTGCTCAGCCTGGGAGCACCAGGGGCCCGCTCCCACCCTGGGGTCAGAGGGAGCTCCAGCCAAACACCCACTGCCTTTCAAACACCAAAAATAACAGTCCCGGAGCTGCACTCGGGACAACACACTCAGCGTTTTGAAGCTTTTGAAGAAAAGGGAAAGGTTTCAATGGGTTTAGGGTCAGGGCCCCAATGTTTTTGCTCGGCATCACTGCACGACTCAATGCATCTCTGGAGTTAGTGTGTTATTATTGCAGGACAAAACCACTGTTAACTGCTTTAATGGCATTACTTTATTGCCAGGTTTTGTCTTAGCAATTTTTTTTTTAAAAAAAAAGGATCAAATATTTAAGTTTTGTTTTTTCGCAAGAGCTGAAACAAGCAAGATTTTTTTCATTAAACAAACACAAGCCCCATACAAAACAACAGAGCTGATGGATGTTAATCTTGCCTACTAAATATGGATCCCATCTGGAAAGGTGAGAAAGCTCCAGATCTTCCTCGCTTCCCTGCCAGGGAACATCCCATTCCCCTGACAGCTTTTTTTCCAAAGGAAAAGAATGGTCAGGAGAGATTTATCAGCCAGATCTAAGCATGCCAGAAGGGTAGGGCTCCAACCTTCATGCATCTGTCCCTCTGAAACTTTGTGTACAGAAATATCAGCGATTTCTTGATCAGTTGAAACCAAATAGAAACAGTGAGAGGGTGAGACACCCACACAGGCAAGCGGAGTTTTGAGATATAAGGCAAACTAAAGAGGGGCCAAATCACTGAAATTAAGAATACTTCTATATTAGTTAAATTGTGAATGAAAAGACAGGAGGGAAAAAAAAAAAAAGAGAGAGAACAACCTTTCCTTGTTTTTAGAGGAACAAGAAGCTCATATCCCAGGAGCTGAATATGGGCTATGGCCTCCTGACTGCATTAAACATCCAGTATGTGGATGCTTTCCTAAAAGGTGTACATAGGGCAGATCATATAGAAAGAAAAGAAGCAACAGCAGTGCAAAAAATGTGACAGTCATGGTGCTCGGTCATGGACTTTAAGAGATCATTAAGGATAAATGGGAGTTAATGATTACCGATGGTGATTATTTGCATGCAATTGCACTGTGGCTCTGCATGGCAATTGAGAAGGATGTTAATGGGTAAAAAACACAGAAAGAAAAAACAGATCCCTCCCTACAGAGTCTGCTGTCTAATTTAGACAAATGTAGAATGTGGAGATAAAGAAATGAAATGTATAGGAAATAAATTAACTTCATTATGCAATGTAAATGCATAATGTGTGAGAGATGTGATGAGAATGAAGAGCTGATCAAAAATTCCCCAATACAATATTTCTTTTCTGGCAAGAAGACACAAAGCTAGATAGAGGCCAACACCATCTCCTCTACCACCACCACCAGCTTGAGAGAACTGCCAGGCAGAAGACTGGTAAGCAGTTTTCGGGTTGCAAGTCTGACGACAGGGCAGTACAACCAGCACCCAAGCATCTGGCTGAGTGCCAGCACTCCTACCTTGCGCTGGAGAACCACTTTTCTTTGTGTTTTGCCTGGTGCCTGGTATTTTCCAAGAAGCTCCGTTTTGCAATTCTGCTGAATAAAAACTTTTTTCTTCAGTACTGCTAGAGGCGGGTGAGCTGCTACTACGAATTCTGCTTTTACACAACTTCAAGACAATCAACTTCATGGGTGTTATTTACTCAGTGTGCCCTGAGGTGGGTGTGATCCAGATAATTTTCATGATGAGCTCTCAGTAAGTAAAAACACCAGTCTTGCCACATGCTGTACATATCTATAAGCACGTGGATGCACAGAATCTAAGTTTGAGGCCTTCTCAGTCACAAAACATATAATCGGTGTTTGAACTCATTCTAGGTATTTAGGGTGTCTGTCCCTGAAGAGCAGCATTTTGAACCTCCTGGCCTGTGTCTGTACCAACACTTCTGGGCCATGCCCCAGGACCTGGCAGCTGTTTGACCAGGTCAGGTGCTTGCAGTGATGTGCTCTGGTCTCAACCAGCAAATACCTCTGAATGGATGCCTGGGTTTGGAGACAGCTCTGGGTAATACCCTAGAGTTGGGAGATAGCCAGGACATGTACATACAAGAGTAAGCATGTTAGTATATAAGGTTCTTTCTCAGTCTTTTCTACCTTAAAGAATTGGTGAAGAAAACTGAATGGCCACCTTGCAGAGTGCTGATGCAATGGTTTTCATTTCCAAGCCCAAATCCTTTGCTTGCAAGAGTTATGATGTGTGTGTGTAGAGGGTAAAGGTTTTTCTCCCCATGTGGCTTCTGGGATCACTTCCCTATGTTGCGAGTGGTGCTGAGCTCACACTTGGTTACCCAGTTAATTTTGTGGAGTCCTGTTTAAGGCTTTCCAAGGCAAACTACAGCTGCTCTTAATGCCTGGATTTGGGTGAAGGAAGCAAGCACAAGAATCCATTCCCTTTGCACAGCTCTGTATTTCCAGGAATGAGGAAAGGAAGGACAGTGCTGCCCACAAACCCCTACGGACACAATTGTGCCTTCATGTAGCTTCATCTGTAATTTGCATGTGTGTGGGCATGTGTATGTATTTCATCCATATATTCTACATACTTGCAGAAAAATAAACTCTCTGACCTGACTGATGACTTAACTAATTCTCCATAGCAAGTGCCCCATTTTAAGGCATGATTAAGCCATGCTTGTGTCATCTGGGTGAGGATGCTCAATCTATTGTGTCCTGGGAAAGCAGGCTGAAGCACCCTGGCCACCAGAATCCTCCAGTATGCCCACTCTGCTGCCTGCCCTACCCCCTCAAGTTCAACATATTGTAGTGATTTATTACGGTTTCTATTACAAACCAATGGATTTTAAGACTAGACAACCCATAGGTCTCGGCTGTGTACTCTGAGCCTGCCAAGGGGGCAGTAGGGGAAGTGAATCCCTTCTCTAATGAAGGCACAATGTCTCTCCTGGCTCCTTTCCCGGTGAGGTGAAATACTATCCCCGTCTCTCTGGCTATAAACAGTAACTGCGCGGGTGCTGGGAAAAGCTTTAACTCCTACAGTCAGCACAAAAAGCAGAGGAAACCAGGCAGACTGCTTTCCTGAGAAGGACTGGTCTACGAGATTCCAATAAAACCGGTGTCCAAAGAGAGACTGAGTGGGCAGCTTAGGCTCTCAGTTGTACCTCAGCTTTGGGGAGCACAAGTTCGTGCAGCATCAGGGAGATCAAACCCTGGGCTGCGAGACGAGAGCTCGCGAGGTGTCGTTGCAGTGTGTGAACCTCATTCCTGCCAAGACACTCATTAGCACAAAGTCTTTGGCACAGTGCATAAATTTAGTCGGTCCCTAAGCTGCGATCCAATTATTCTGTGAGGCAAGGTGATTTGCTCTTCTTGTAGAAAACCTGCAGCCTGAATCAATGGATACAAGCACAAAGAGCCCGAGAAGCTGCACGGTTTAGAGACTGCACTTGTGTCCTAAATTGCTTCTGCATTATCTCTGGGAGGTCTCAGTAGATTAAGGCCTAATTGCACTCTAGTTAATATACCTGATGGCCCTGTCAGAACCCATAAAAACAAATTTTGAGCTGTATCATGTGATTTTGCTCAAAGTTGCATGTTCATGGAAACCATACCTGGGTAAATGTCTTTTTTTCTTTGTGGATTTCTCTGCTGCCTCTCCTCTTCAGGGAACTCTGCAACAGAAGCAACACTGAGTTATTGATAAGCTAAACACAAAGCCCGCAAGTTTGGCAGGTCTCACCACTATACAATTAATTTAGGAGAAAGAAAGAAAGAAAGAATATGCTCCTTAGCAGCTAGGGAGCTTAATTTTTCATAATAATCCTTTAAAAACAAGCTGATCAGGTCCTTGTCAGTGAATCTTTTAATGCCCAAAATTTCCCACCAAAACAAGGCATAAAATTAGTTAAAACTTCACAGAGGGGTGAATATTTTTTAACATTTTTGAACATTAGAAGAAAAGGAAAACATCCTTTTCTTCTATGGACCACCACAATTTTTGGCTAAACTTTCTTTTTGCATGGGGCAATGATTCATGTTTGATTAATCCAGGGCAGAAGTCCAAGAATCTTACTCACAGTCAATGTGAAACACATTGTGGAAACCTCAGAAGAAAGCAACTCCCCAAAAAATGGGCAAGGACATGCATGTTTAAGCTATGTGGCATAACATTATTTGTTAATCCGTGCTAGCAAACATACTGAGGAGCCCAGATAAAGACCAGACAATTCTCCAGGTATTTTTGAATTTACTTTATAAATCAGATTTGATTGGTTTTGCAAATCTTCATATCCCTTTATAAGCAAATATTTTTAAGACACGGAAATGATGTCGTCTTCACTGAGAAACCTCTCAGCACCCAAATGGAAAAGCACAGTTTTCCTGAGAAGTGAGAGGTGGAACACCATCAGGATGTTACCAGCATTTACTTGTGTCTCAGGACTGGTGCCCAAACCGATGTGAGCTGGGCCTATTTAGAAAAGGCATACATTTGACACTTTTCAGGTTGAGGTGCCAGAGGGGACCAAAAGGTATTAGGTAAAAAAACCAGGAAGCTGGAAATGGTGGAATTTCAATTCAAAGCAGGCCGTGTTGCTCTCTCTGTGCCCAGAGCCTGAAGGCCGATACTCCCCAATCACCCTGATATTCTGGCCCCTTTTATTTACTACTTCTGTTTCTGTTTGCTCTGTGGGGGACAATTTCCAGCTGAGGCAAAGCCTGGGCTCTCATGAGTTGCCCACAGTATGCCTCCCCTCTGGCCCATGTGATGGAGCAGTGTCCCTGGATCAGCGCCTGCTCCCATGTCACACGGGCTAAATCCCGGTCTCTGTAACCCACACTAACCCAGCACTGCAACACACGGGCACAGTGAAGAGGAAGGGAAAGGAGGGAGAGGCATCCTGTTAATTAGCTAAGTCCAGTCTCGTGCCCAACCATGAGCTGGCAGAAAACATGATGTGAGCTCAGGGACCAGTGCACACACCCTATACAAATCCAAACAGAAAGCTTTCCCTGGCTCTGTGGTTTCTGCCTGTTCAGCTATGCAGCTACTGCACATTATAATTATTGCACACTAAGACAAATCTCTCCTTCTACTCTTTGTTATACACAGATAAGTAGTTAAAACCCATTCATACGCAGCACCATATGCCCAAGACATGCTACAGTTTATTTTTGCTAATCTGCTCTCTACTTTAATCCAGTGATTTCCTATAACTAATGAAGCTGAGTAAGACAAATGTCTTTTTCTGACTACTGAAACAGTTCAATAAAAAAAGACTTTAAACACTAAAATCATCATATGAAAACCTGTTACACAAGCTTAGGCAGGATAAACAGTTACTGTTTTCTCTCTCTCTTTTTTTTTTTTTTTTTTTTTTTTTAATGCGGTGTTATTCTGGAAGCAGATGTGTAACTGAGAGCAATCACCAGTCAGCAGCATCACTCCCTGGCACGCAAGAGAGGTCACTGTGGTTGAAGAGATACAGGGCATAGCCATGGTCCTCATACGCACTTCTTTTCCATGTGACTTCAAGCAAGAACAACTTGAGTGAAAGGAGGTTTTCTAGATACTGCATTTAATTTGTAAGCCCTTAGAGCTGGGCATGAGGCTATCAATTTCTTTAGAGGCCTCAGTGCCCAGCTGTAGCAAATAGCTACTCATCATGCTAGAATCAAAAAGCCTTGTGCCAAATGCTAAAAACCTCTTGCTCTTACCTAGAGGTAAAAGGTTACACTTAGACACATCCAGCTTGAGAAGCTAGGGGATATAAACACAGGGACTATGGTGTGCAAAATGAAGTAATGAAGACTTTGCTGTGTAGTACGGGATAATACTTGGAAAACAAGGGGAGGAGAATTAAAATTTAGGTAGATGACATGGATCACAGGCTGAGAAACAGGTAGGTAGCCATCCAGCTTTGGAAACTCTAAGCTCCCCTCCTCACTGAAACAATGGATTTCACAGATCCAGACTAACAAGTTTGTAACATATTGCCCTAGATGAGGTCTCATTTTAAGAATTTTCACACTGTCCCATTTGGGTTTGCATAAGAACAACCTTGTAATCAGTGCTCAGGTGGGAGACTGCTTTGTATTTCCCTAAGGCAGAGACTCAACCTTAGGCTGAGTCTGTTCTTGGTGTAAGAAAAAGAAGGGAATATTTGCCTTTGGGGACGACCAGTGGATTACACGGAGAGACTTCCCTCACACGTATCAGTGGAGGACTTGAACACAAGCATGGCAACAAGGGACTGCCTGGCCACAACCCCCTAAGCCCTATATGAAAATAAGGCAAGATCTCCATTTCACCACTGTGGGACCAGGCTGCACATGCGTATGAAACACCAAGCAATACAGCTGCTGTTTTAGCTGGACTAAGGGCAGAGGCTGATGCTGCTAAAAGTAGGTGGAATATGCTACAAGCTTAAATTACTTAAAATGTAAAATGGTCCAATAAATGAGCATTTCTCTTTGATGTACAGGAGATTGGCATCAGAAGCTGATATGAATTAATGCTAGAAGGAACATTTCTATACTACTTTCTATACTCAAGAGACCAACCAGGGTTGGCTGTGTACCAAAAAGTCTTTCAATAATGGTTAAACAGGATTTTATTAGTCCTTTGGTTAACACAGTCTCTTAAGAAAGTGGTTACTTGTGCAGACATTTCCTACCTCTACAGTTTCACTGCAATTTGTTGGTGGACCTCTAGGCTACCAAGGAGAGCTAATGTACTGGGGCCCTGTGTTTTTATAAAGTTCAACTTCCCAAAAGATTATTGGATGTAGGGATTACAGTATTAACAGCGGGAAGAGACACGATTATTTTCACTTTCCCTAGGAACCTAGAAGGGACAGGAAGAGGTAATTAGCATCTTCTGGTGAATTCCATTTTTAACAGGTCGAAGAAGAGTCCTGCAAACTGAGCAATGAAAGCTAGACTACCCACGTGGGGAACAGCAAGCAGGAGTCAATGCGCTGGAATTAGAGGTTGAGCAAAACATGGAAATAAAATTTGAGTTAAGATCAATTGTACGCATAAACACATGATAGGCCCCAAGTTCTCATACTGAAGCAAGTGCCAAGTAGGATGAGAATAGAGCTGTGAACAGGCGTTGGTAGAGAAGGATTTGGAAAATGAGAGAACCAAGAGTACCTAAGAGCTGACATCCTGTCACTTTATTCACTGCTGCTGAGAGGAGCAAGTAATTTGGGCGGCAGTCTGGCATCTGCAGGCAAGCGTGGGCTTGCTATCATATGTGCATCAAACTGAACCTGCAAAATCCAGTAGTCAGTCACTGAAGTGACAATGTCTGCAACTCAAAAACAGAGAGGCTGGATTGGAAAGTCCAGCCCTGAGGGCAGTTTCTATTACTGTGATGTGTGAGGAATTATGCATCAGTATCACTGGTGCTTATGAGCTGTATAAATAATGTTCTGTGCCAATGATGGCTTGCTACCGTTTGCTTTGAAATGGATAATCACAATTTTCATTTGCATTCATTAGAAGATACTGCCTGTGAGGAATCTGACAGTATTTTAAAAAAATATGCACAAGTAACCAAACCCACTTGTTCCAAATCCACCAGTAGATGAAGAAGACCACTGGCAGATCACAGTAACTGCAAGGCTAACAGCTTCAGAGCTGCACATATTCATTTCATAACAAGAGCTAAATTCTTTTTAGCTATTGGGTCCTCTCATGTTCAAGAATGAACAAACCATCCAGAGAGACATAATCTCTGCCCCACAGAATGTGACTCATTAAGAGGTCTTGCCAATGGACCAACTTTTTCATAGCACTTACTCTCCAAGAAACACCACTGATTTAAATGAAGGTAATTCTGCTTGGCATGTATGTGAATCAAAGGAAAACCAGACCCTCTAGTTAACAGATGGTCAGAAGGTGGATTTATCCCCAAGAGATGTAAACCAGTGTTCATTAACTGCACCACTAATCACTGCTCAGGAACGCTTCACTGCAAGTGTTTTCCAGGCACTGTGCAGGACTGCATAGGAAGATTCTGTCAGGAGATGAAAAAAGGCAGGGATCTCCATGCTCCTTCTCCAGCAAACCCCATCCACACAAATGCAGCTCTGCTGGCCACTGCAGGCTGTTTCTCTCTTAACTTTTTGCAGCTTTGGACTTGCTAGGCCCTGACATTGAAGACGTGCATGGTTCTGCTTCATCCCACTGCTTTAGAGCTATCCCTGTTTGTCCAGTCTTGTAGATAAAGAAAAAACCCTTTGTGCAGAGCTCTGGCACTCTTAAATCAGTGATGAATAAACTCTTCTATGAAGAAAAGAACATGACCCAGATGATGACCAGAACCTGTTTCTTTAGGGGGGGCATATTTCAGCTATCACACTGCACTGTCCTGTACTGTTACCTGCCCACTGGGGAAACGGAAGCATTTCCCATTTCTGTAGCAACATCCCTCATTTAAGGTAGAACAGGGTGGCTTTCCATTCTTTCTTGAGGCCTGATGTGTCTCTAAGTCCCAAGTATTCGACTGAAGTTTTGCTTTGTTGCCATCCCATGCTTCTGCATTACAACAGCTGCACAGTGAAATTACAGTGGCGGCCTTTTCATTGTGAACCCTTGTACATATCTACAGGATGGTTAACGGAACTGGAAAGTACAATGAAATTCTAATTGCTTTTCAATTGCTGTAGGCCCTTGAAAAAGATATCTCACCAAGCCCTGATAAAGCTGGGCTTGACGCAAGTGATCTATATCTCCATTCATTCCCATGTGCGTTTCATTTACTAGAAACCTCTAAATGCGGTGATATTCATCATTCACATGACCTAGCGAAGCAAGCTGTGTCTGAAATATCATAAGCATTACAGTTCAGGATAAAAGGCATCCCTTGAGTAAAAGAGCAGCAAAGCACACTAGCTTTCAGCACCAGCTTAAATTTCCCTAACGCTGCATTACTCCATTGTGCTAGGCTTATGAATAGGGGCTTTGGAGGAGCCTCTTTCTTTTGCCTCTTATTACGAACACACCGCACTGTCTGTCTCATGTGGCTTCCTGGTGCCCTTCACATACAGGCAGTGATATTAGCTGCCTTGGTGTTTACAAATAATGTGGTGTGACAGGTCTGGGAGCGTGCTGGGGAGGGAAGCAGCAGGGTTGCACCTGCTGTCTGAAGCCCTGGAAGGTTAGACAGCAGCTCTCAGGAGGGTGGGAGACAGCTGGGCTGGCTCTGTGTTCAGCTCACAACACACCATTTCATTTAATATTTTGTCAGTGGAAACTGACATGGAGATCAGAAACCAATATAATAATTCTTATTAATATAATAACTACTAAATAATTATGAAAATAATTGGTAAAAGATATAGCCCAGTGATATAATAATTGTTATCAATATAATTAAATAAATCCTGCAACAGACAGCTGAGATCCTAACCACTAACATGTAACACTGTCTTACACAGTTCTTCTGCCCAAACACTTCCTAATAACTTGTTACATTCATTAAAGTATATTTTAAAAGTCCCTGTCTGTCCCATTTTGTTAAGATATAAAATATCCCAATTACATTACATTTGTCACAATACATAAAGAAAATTATAACACACTGAGACCAGACTTTTCTTTTCTATGGGGGGGTCCTATTTCAGGTGAAGGAAACCAAAAAGAAGCCAGGCAGATGATTGCAGACAGCGCTGCTTCTTCCCCTCCTGCTACACTAGCAGAGTGACACTGATGTGCCAGGAGCAAACACATCCCTCTGAGCCTCATCATCCTTCACTTGTGCAGCTATTAAATGTGAAATCTGCACACTGTGCCCGTTCCTTAACCCCACATCACGGGCACATGTGCTAACCCTCTGCCCAGGCACCATCTGAGCCTGAGGAGGAAACCACTGCCGCCACATCCCTCACAGTCCTGCCAGGCAGGAGCAGCATCCACGCCAACCGCAGCAGTGGGTTGCTGCCAGGGCTCTGCTGCTCCATCGCCTACCACATTACGCCTGTAATGCCCATGGTCACCATCGCTGGGACCACCAGCCCCCTCCTCCTCACTGGCACAGGAGGCAGCAGCATCACCCCAAATTCCTCCACATCAGCTGAGCCGCAGTCACCGAGCACCAGCCTGCAGAAAGGAGCCATGTCAGCCTGCACCCCTTTGGGAAAGAACTTGTGGAAGAGTCAGGCTTAATCCGAGTGGTATGTGCTGCGCTGACAGTGCCTGAGCCCTCTAATTACCTCGTTAGTGTAATCCCGTAGCAGACAGCCCGTGAAAAATGTTCTGGGCACTATGTACACACAGAAGCAGACCTGTCCTGAAACAGCTTGGCAACAGGAATAGTGTTCATCGTCAGCCACAAAACCCTACGGAATGACACACCCGGTGCTCACAGCCCAGGCAACACTTCAGCATGCCCAGAGGGAAACAGTGTCGCTCACTGGGAGGGCAGGCACCCAGCCAGCCCCTTGGCCAGCAGGGCCAGTTTGGGCTCCTTTCTTGACCTCTTTGGACCAAACAGGGGTTGCAAAACTCCCCGTGGAGATGAAACAACTTGTACAACCTTTTTAAAGCCTATTTTCTTCTCTGTTGTGATGACTCTTACTGCAGCAGCCTGGGCAAAATAGACAACTGCTAGAAAAAGCAGCCCCTGACATACCTGCCCTGCCATCCACCATCCACCTTGCACTGCTTGGCATCAGCTGCATCATCCAGTGCTAAATGCAAACTGCCTGAAAAGAGAGGCCAACTGCCCTTCCCTCCTCTTCTCCATGAAAAAAAGCTTCCCCAAAATGCTTTACTGAATGGGACTGCAGGCCAGGTAGTTCTCAGAGAGGGGATTGGGAGTTTGCATTCCCAAAGGAAGACAATACTAGATCATTTATTGCTGATCACTGCACACCCAGCCTGGCATTTCCTGTAGCACAGCTGATCTATTACAAGCATAAATGTTGGGGATTTTTTTTTTCCAGAAGAAGAGTAAGTAAGCAGTATATACACAGGGAATAGACACCTGCTGTCCAATTGCAGAGGCAGAGTCTGCTAATTCTCTTCCACCAAGACCTTTTAGAAAGTAATAAAACATACCTGGCAGTCCCATTATTAGGACAGACTTCAAAGGACTGGAGGAACATACTGGAGAGTTTGACAGTGATGGGACAAAGCAGAGTTTTAGACATGATTTGGCCAGTGCTGGTAAAGGAGAGGAGAGGAGCTGGGCAAAGCTCCAAGCCCATACTAGGTCAGCAGGTTACTGCAACCATTTACAAAACTGGGAGAGGGAGAAAACACACAGCTTTGCAATCTCTGTAGTGTTCAAGGTATAAGTGTAAAGAGAAAATTTCATAGAATCTAGAAAAATGAACATTTTTGGAAGTCTTTCTGCAGAGAAAGATATTCAGAACTGC
The DNA here is from genome assembly GCA_013397055.1 of Pachycephala philippinensis. Classification (NCBI taxonomy): domain Eukaryota; kingdom Metazoa; phylum Chordata; class Aves; order Passeriformes; genus Pachycephala; species Pachycephala philippinensis. The sequence continues at coordinate 2,715,783 of VWZT01004606.1, forward strand.
ACAACATCTGTGCTTTCCACACTAATAGATCAACAGCCACAGGATTGTTCTTTACATTGGGGATGGAAAGGAAAATTTTCCTTGAGCAGACAACTATGAGTACAGGCATATTCAATCTCCCCTGGATTAGAGCAACTTGCTGTTTCTATAAAGTATTAAATGAAATTCTAAAGAAGGAGGGAGATTAAAGGCCAACTGCAATGATCCCCAACAAACATGTCCCAGATAGTCTTTGTAATCCTCGGTTGCCCGTCTATTATTTCACAATTTTAAGGGCATTGTACTCTGAAAAAGGGGGTTATAAAAATAAAGCAAAAAGACAATAGAGCAAATTCATACTTGGATAGCTGGTGACATTTTTGAACCTTGGATAGCTGCTACCTGTGACGCACTTTCCTATACATCATTCAGTGTACACAACAATTTAGTGCCAGGTAATGGGTCACCCCCAAGACATTCATATTCAGCAAGCCACAGGAGTCACAGTTCAAGCACAAATAAAGTTAGTTCTGCTACAATGAACACAGCCATCAGTTATAGGAATGAAATTCAAGCCGGAGTGTAGCACTTGTAATTAAGAAACAGTGAAACCAGGACAGGCACAAGTGACAAGAAGGGGACAGAGCTCCTCCAAGCTCCTCCATTGCATGTCAGTGCAATGTCCACCCACTCTCCCAGCATATTCTGTGAAGGAAGAGCTGCTCTCATGGGAGAAAAGTGCTAGGCTACCTATGTGCCAAACTGCAGCTGGAAATAGACAGGAGGGAAAGAAATTGTTAGGAGAGCATATAATTGCAAAATCCGCATTTCCTTAGTAAAACCAGTCTACAAAGATGTGTGTCAGCAGCAACCCTGTAAATATCAAATGAAAAACGCTAAATGATGGATATAGCTTCACAAAAATGTGCTTAGAAAGGAGTATGACAAGCCCAAGTGGGAACACGGTGCTTTAAACATTAAAATTAAAAATGCACAGAAAAGTTATAAACATTCCATAAATGCTAACAGCAAAACAATTAAGTACGAAGTATGTTTCTGAGGAGACCCCAGCCTGGGCAGGTATTTGGGTTATCCTTAACTATTTTGCCTGCTCCTGGGGCTGGACTGAGATTGAAAGGAATCCCTTCTGATTGCCTGTACGGAGCTGGGGTGGCTCTGTAAGTGTGCAGGGGCTGCACTCTCTCATGCTACTGCTGCTTTGAAGCCTAAAATGAGCTGCCTCAAGCTCCTTGCTGGGATTCATGGTGTCTGCCTCTGGATACAGAAGGATGCTCTGACTCTGAGAACAAAAGCACAAAATTAAACCCCAGTTGTGCATTACTGGGTGTTATGTGGTGAAGCAAGACCCAGGAGAGGGTCTCAAAGGTCTCAGACCTCTGGGAGTGGCTCCTAGAGAGATGGGTGAAAGCAGGGGTTGAGATAATGCTCCTTGGACTGCTCTGTAGCTCCTGGGAAGGACAGACAGCTTTTCCATGCCTTGACAGCTGAGTGCCCCAAGCCTCCTCATTGCACTGCCTCAGCGCTTCAAAGAGCTGGTTTCTGGGGAGGCAATGGTGCTCAGCACCTGCCCAAAGGAAGAATTCACTGCTTCAACTTTGTTGTATTCATCCCTCTCTAAACGCATCCTATCTGGGGCCTAAGTCCTGTGCTTTGTGCTGATTCAGATTTGTTACAAAGGACAGTGTTTCATCTGTTTTCTTTTTCAATGCAGAATAGAAGGAAAAAGAGGATGACCCATTTATATTCCCTTAAATCAGGAAAAGGATTGGTTCCCAGACTTATCTGAGAACTTATCCCACTGCTCTCCCCTCTGCCTTTCTTGCTAATATCAAAACAAGCACAAGAAGCCTAAAATAGTAACATGGATGCGCTTTAAAAAAACCCAACCAACCAACCAAAATAATAACCATACCAATTTACATGCTCTTGTGTGGGGTGAGCTGCAGTCACACAGCCAGGGCTGGTTTCAGGAGCTGCTTCTGGATAAGAAGCCTTCTACCCTCCAGAAACTGGAGGATCCACCAGAGCAGTGCAAGTGCAAGTGCAGGGATTTTACCACAGCCATGATCAAGCTCAAGACAAGGCAGTGAGCAGGAAGTGACTATGTCTGCATTGTTAGGCAGCTTGGGAAACTTGTACCATCCCTCTTCTTTTGAGGGAATGAATCTGTAAGCCTAGTCACATTGCACATGGTATTTTTATTATGAAATTATGATGATAACAAATGAAGACTGACAGCTAATGGGTCCAATCCCAAATATAAAATAAAATATAACAAAGGTGAGCAGCACTGTTGACTTTACCAGTCCCTGAAAAATGATGCCAGTCAGTGTGTCCTTGGTTGTAACCACGCACCAAAACACATGGGAAGAGCTTATGGATGGATCCCTTTGCAGAGCTTGCTGCTGTTGCTGCCTAGTAAATGAGGTTTCTGAAGATGATTTGTGAATCAGCTTCTGAAAAGTCATTTTTAGACAGTAACTCCAAAGACCTTCTAATCTCTGTGCACTTCTTATGCTGAAGTACATCAGAGCAGGAACATCCTGATGTGCTTTGTACTTGATTTGCCTACTCCTAAGAACCTCTTCATATGTGGAAAGCTTTGCAAAGCATTCAGGTAGAGCAAAGCAGCAATGGCTTGCCCCTGCTGGGGACTGCAGCCTGGGAAAATGATATGGGGAAGTACCCTTTTTATACTTCTTGACCAAAACGTAAAGCAGGCACTTTGATTTTCTTACTATAAGTCAGCATATGAAGTACAGGGATTTTACCATATACAAATGGATAAATACCAGATACCATAGTGAAATATAATTCTGTGCTGAAATCATACCCATCTCCGCTTTTTTAATGCCTGTAAAAAAAAAAAGTCTCACACTTTCATTAACTTCATTGAAGCTTGGACTAAGGCCTCAGGCAGTGTAAAGCTCTCATTGTCTCCACTGAAACAGAAGTTTGTAGGAGACTGGACATCATTTGGGGGTTGCTGCAGAGAGGTATCTAATTAGGAACAACTAATCCATGATTGCTGTTGTTCTGCCGTGATTAGAAGTAAAGCAGCAGGGATGCCTGATGAAAGGAGGTGATCAGGTCACGTCCTGAAGCCATACCAAGGTCTGACAGGCAAGGATACAAATCTAGGATTATTCTACAAAGACTGAAGAAAAAGCAAGCACAGATTTGGTAAGGGACTTGATAAATCTTCACCTCTTTTCTCTGACTACCAAAACAAAACAAAAAGGGGAAAGAAAAACTCCAAACCATGTAGCTAAATATTCCTTCTCTACCACTGGTCAATACAAGAATTCATAAAAAGCTTTTACTCTCCCAGGAGTAACAAAATGGAAATGTATGGGCTAGATCAGTGGAAGAGCTTTGGAACTGAAATATGGCAACTAATAGGAGAATACGCTTTATACCAGCCTGGATGAAGAAGATTAATGACTACAAATAATATGTATGCATTAGAGTGAATAATGACAGCCCTGAGGAAGGACTGGCAGAGACCGACAATTTTTTTTAGATCATTATTTCTGAGATGGCAGAAACTATTACAATGAGGAAATTCATGCACTTTTCATTTTTCTAATTAAAACATGAAAACTGTTTCTCTCTATCACTTAATTCATTGCTGGCTCTTTCTTTCTGTCCCCTTGGCCACCTGGAAAAAGCATCTCTTCACAGGTAAGCTTTTTCTTAGCTGACGGCCCATCCTATCTCAAAGGGTAGTGCAGTGTCAGTGCTTAAAGAGAAGGCATAAATAGCTGTGTTAAGGATTCCCACAGCAAAAGAACGGCATAATTGGAATTCTTGATGATCCTAAAGAAGACATGCTAAGGTTGCTATCCGAGTACATGCTCTACCCACTGACCAAGAAATAAGTAGAATAAAACTGCTTATGGGACTGATCTTCTCATGTGCCTGCTTATTAACAGTGCAAATTTTACATGATTATAGGTTTTTTGGAGGATTTCAATAAAATGTGCATTTCTATTCTGTTCTTAGAAATTTCAGTGTGGTGATTTTTTGCTTGTTTGAGAAACCTGAAATCTCCGGATCCTTTTGTAAGCTCTTTTCTAAGATCCTGCCGGTCTTGACACCTAAAATATTGGGAAGGACAAAGCACATAAAACTACAGGCAATTAGCAGCTGGTGTCAATGAAGGCATCACTTTCAACACTTACTTTTCCTTCCCTCACTGCCCTACCTTGCCAGGCTCCCAAGAGCCCTGTAGGGAGTTCTGAGATAAACAGAAATGCAGAAGCACCTACTTTTTCTCCCTGTGAATTTCTAAAGTGTGGCAAATCCCAGGTCTCTCTCTCCAGACACTGATTCTCCCCCATCTTTGGCAGTGTTTTGCCTCTAAATGCAAAGCAGGAGGTAGAGTACTCTTATCCTGAGGGGGACATTGGACTTTGCATATTGGGATCAGCAAGTGAGGAGAGAAAGCCCTCAGAGATCCACAGCACCTCTTTGAAAAAGAACCAAAAAAAAAGAAATAGAAAAAGAAAATTTAAAAAAAAAAGAAGAAAAGAAAAAATAGAAAAAGGTAGGAAATAAATCAGGTAAAAGTTTGCAGCATACACAAAAACACCATTAAAAAGTATTGACTGTTCGACATTTGCACATCTTCAAATTCACTAAAGGGACATGAAGTTATTAAAAAAAAACAAAGGATCTCAGACAGGCACACAGCACTTTCCCTCTCCCGTACACAAAAATGTCCCCGTGCTACTTGGCTCACCTGTCAGTGGAAAAAAGCTCTTCCTGGCCACACCAAATGCCCTGAATGACATCCAATTTCCTAATCTGGCTTTGTTATTTTCTCCTTATTTTGCATATAACTAGAGCATGAATTTATAACATGTTTTCATTTACATGGGAAAACTGGAGAAAGCAGTTTGTGCCCCAGAAAGAGACAAAGAAACTTGAAGTAAACGTAGATCTAGAATTAAGCAAAATAAAACTCTAATTGAGATAATTATTGTTAACGACTTGGAACTGAAACTCATTTGGATTATTCCTCTTCAGATTTTGCCTATTCATTTCCATAACTGTCAACATAAAAATGGCAGGTTTTAGCCAGATAGTCTAGCCTTATAAGAAAACAGAATAGAAATGAAAGAAGTAGAATGAAGGCTTGTTGCAACCTTAAATTCTAAGAGGAATAAATTAACAATTTTATCAGAAGGCATACACTTATCTGAAATCTCCTCCCCACTTTTCAGATAATAATAAAACTACTTACACTTTAGGAATAGCAAATGATTGATTCTGACTTGTGCTTAAAGAAAATACTTCTGGTTTTTAACATCACTTTCTGCCACTGGGCTCTCTTCAGCATTATATACACACTTGTTGCTGTGATTCCAGCAGTGCCTTGCAGACACTGCAAGATGAAAAAAGTAGTTTCTATGTTCCTTCCAAATGGTTCATCAGGGATTGTCCTTAAAAATACAACTTTTTGAACACCATTCAGCAGCACTGAGATATAAAAAGGTTTCTACCCACAAATAAGAGAAAAATAATATCAAAATAAAACTAAAAAACCTGAACCACCCACAACCAAAATTCAATACTCATTTTGATTTCTGCAGAGCAAAGTGAACCTATAGTATTCACAGCTATTCATGCTCCAAAGTCGTGCTGCACGCATTGATGTGAGCGGTTCATTATCCCTCATGCAAGGCATCCCACTGACCTCACTTCAGCAGGGATTGCAGAATCACAGCCCTATTATGGCCAGGCCCGATATTTATGCACACTTGTCAGATTTCACACAGCTCCTCTGAATGACATGCTCTCCTCTGCTCCTGCCTTTCTTCTCTTTAGGCGCTTCTTTCTCTCCTCTGCCCTCTAACTTCTATGTGGCTTTTCATATAAGTGTGAATTTAAGCAGCGAGCCTCCCCACAAGCTCACACGTAGGACTGTTCATTTCTCACAAGGAACTCTGGACATATTCATTTCAACCCCAGGCAGAAATATTCAGTCACACAATAAACCTGTGAGGGAGGGATGCTTGTTAGCCAACGTTAAGGAGCTGAGCCCAGGGTAAGAGCTGAGGGAGTGGAAGACTTTTAAAACTTCGCAAATGCTGTCTGCAAATAGTCTGCAGAAAATATTCCAGGCCACCAGCTGATTGTGGTTCCACTAAATATTTTAAAGAGCAGCTTTGACAAGATTTCTTCTCAAACAACTGCTCTTCCTCCGAATTTTTTTCTGGAAACAGTATTCTCCATAGATGCCAGGGGACACTGATTTTCCTAAGAGTAACAAGGTTTTAATACCAAAAGATTAGAGATTAGAAGCAATGCCAGGTGTCCCTGCACGCTGCGTGGAGGGAGTGATGTCCCCAGTGCTGCTGTTGCATTAACACATTCCCAGCACAGAACAGCACTTCTGGTTATATTTCACAGCAAGAAACTGCATGGGGTCTAATGCAGGAATAATCTGCAGAAGCAGTATTTTCCTTTTGGCTGGATTTTAACAAAGAATGCAAATGCATATAGGCTTTTATAGTCTGAATGTTTCTGTTCAAATCTTTTGATTCAAAAGCCTTTTTTTCTCCAACACTGATCATGAAAGCAGAACCTAAAACCCAACCAGTCCTTTTCTGAATCAATGTTCTGGGTACAACAGTGCCATAATGTCACCTAAGGGGTTACAGTTTTTGACAGCATCACTAGCTCTTACATAGTTACTTGGTTATTTCAGTCTTTTTAAAATGAAAACAAAATAACCTCAACGTCGAAAAATGCAGTTTTGAGGTGTTTCTTAGGATACTAGCTTGGTAGTATACAGTCAGATGGCTGCTCCCACATTAGAGACCGGGTGGTATTTTCAGCTTTTCTGGCAATTTTTTACTGTTTTGTTTCCTTACACCCTTTCTGTTGATTTCCTATCTGTCAGTGTGTCGCCACAGAGAGATTAACTGAAATTTCAGACTCCATTGAAGCCTCTTTGTCCTCTCCCACATGACACATTAGCTGAACACTGATGTACCCCAAACAAAAAAGGGTAACTGGCAACAAAGTGGCCCCAGAGCCCACACTGCTGATGCAAATTTCTTCAAATCATGAGCTTTAAACCTCATTACACTTGGATGTTTGTGCAAATGTGCCTGGATCTTTGTGCACTGTTGTAAAAAGCCGCTAAATGAAGAAAAGTGATATTGATTTTCCCACAATCAGATATTTATGATGCAAACAATCCCTAAAATATGTAGACTTTCTTGCAGAGCCTTGAAGAGGCTGCACAGTCAGCAGAATCCCAAAGTTCAGCTGCAAAGGTCAGGCAGACACATAGAAAAAGGAAGAAAAATGTCCTGGGACTACACCCACTTTGGAGAAGAACAAGCAGTTTATTCTGCGAGAGAAGTCACAATTTTGATTTCCCTGCAGCCCCCCAAAGCAGCAGATGCAAACATGGATGTGGTAAACAAGAAGGCTCAGTTTTTGTTTAACACCAATTCCTGTATGGCCTAACTTCTAGAGTGCAGTTTGCTCATGTATGTACCTCACAGAATTGTTGCAAGGATTAAATCTTTGCAAAGATTAATCTTAAAATCTGGGTTTTGAAAAGATCTGCATATCATATATAGAATAACAGCTAGAGTTAAGGTCACTTGATTGCTCGCCAGGCAATAGGAATTAAAAGATAAACTGTTGTGTAATTATCTTACACTGCATTTAGAAAAATTCTCTCTTATTATCCTGGGATAAAACCTGCATATAATTTGTCATGAATTAAAAAGCATGCAAGTATTGAATATAAATATGTCTTTGACAATTCCACAGTTACAGAAACGACAGTAACAATTTATTCTTTGACTCCATTTGATGTTCTGCCATACTGCAAACACGTATGTAATTTTATGTCGTGGCAGCTATCCTGCAATTGAGCCAAATTCAGTGTTGGTGTTAACAGGTGCAACCTGGCATCAGCCAGGCATGATGCATACAGCTGCTGCCACAGGGATGGAGTTCACCCTGTTAAACTGGGAATGTGCCAGGCTTACACCTTTCTGGTCAGTGTGTACAGTTCTGCTCCTCTATCTAATTCATTACTGCTGTCTTCTTGAACGTGAAGCATTAAATCAAAGAGAAGAGAAAGAGTATAAAAAAGGCAGTACAGATAAGAAGTTTGCCACAACAAAGCACAACATCCAGGTTTATAGCTCTGAGGGGCTATTTCTCATCTGTGGATCTGAGGTAAGAACTGCTCAGCTCTCCCTGTTTTAAGATCTGAAAAAAGACAAGGACCTTCAAAAAGAGCAGTATGTTGAGTAAAAGAGGCAGGCACTGGTATGAGGACTCAAGTAGAGAAACAGGCAAGCCACAGTGGAAAAGGAGCATGTTCTCACTGGCAACCCTGTGCATCCTTGGTGACCTCCACTTCTCAACATGAGACCACAAAGGCTGCTTTGGGTGGAGGACTTTTTTTCAAGCCACTTTTTTTAGTTACTACCAGTGGCTTCGCAACAGCTTGTAGAGTCCAAATCCCAGCTGGATGGGCTGCAAAGGTTAGGACCTCCACCAAAAAAACCCATCTCTTCATAAATGGCAAGGGTCTAGCCCAGGAAATAAAAGGTCTGCGATCTGGAAACGCACATTAAGGAGAACCCCAAGAAGAGATCAGTTGTGAGGCTAACATAGTGACAAAAGCAAGAACAACCAAGGATTTGTGTAAGTGGAGAGAATGTCATGATAGCAGTCAGAACTACTTGGCAGTAAGAGACAATAAACACTTAAACCAGATTTATACTTGGAAGTAACACTACGACCAACCGTGGAATCAAGGTGCATCAGGAGAAGCTCAGATTGGGTATTAGAAAAAGGTTCTTCACTGAGATGGTGGGAACAGAGTCCCCAGGCAAGTGGTCACAGCACCAAGCCTGTCAGAGTTCAAGGAGCATCTGGATGATACTTCTAGTAATAAAGTTTCATTTTAGGTAGTCCTGTGAGGAGCTGGGAGTAGGAGATGGTGATCCTTATGGATCCCTTACAACCCGACATATCCTATGATTCTAACAATTAATGAGGCTAAAGTCTGTCCCAGCTGCTGTTGATCTAGCCCATAACTAAATTCACTCTTCCATGTCCTACCAGTTCTTCCAAGCCACTTCTGGAAAAGCGAGAGAGTGTGTTAGTCAATCACATCATTTGGTAGGGAAATGCACAATCCTGTTTGCCTGTAATCTCCACATCACAAGAATAGCAAAACACTCTTCCATCTTATCTGCAGACCAAAGTCTGACATTAGTCCCATGCTGGCCTGGGCCCCTGAAGCTCTCGCTGGATTCCCAGGGGTTTTCCGCCCGAGAGATGATTGATTAATCCCCATCCATCTAACAGAAGGTCACCAGCTCACTCCATGCTCTCCTGAATACTGTGCAATCACAGGGTTCAATTTAAAGTTTCTAAGGACAAGCAATTGGCTCCTCAGACACTGATCTACGAAACAGTAGGGTGCTCAGCTACAAGATAAAAGAAAAGCAGGAGAGGGCATTTCAGGAGCCTATTGCTAATGAGTGAACCATCTGTCTGTCTTCTTTGTGAAAATTGGCTATTTATTCTGACATTTTCTTTTCCCCAAACAGTTTTTCTGCTGATGACCTTATTATTTTAAAGTAATGTAATCTAATTTTAATGCTAGTACTTGTCAGAATTCTTTTAAAAAGCAATAATGATAACTGTAGCTATCTTAGCGAACAGAAAAATAAAAATGTACCATGCCTGTGAGAGAAAAGGTGCAAGTCCCACCACAAACAAGCCTTGCTGGTGATAATTATACTCATTATTCAGAAAGAAAACCATGGCCAGCTGTGAAATGAGTGACCAATACTGAATTCTTCGTATGGGATCATTCTTCCATCACAAATGAAAAAAGATGCTGAATACAAATTACAAAAAAAAAAAAAAAAAAAGAGAAAATAAAAAAAAAAAAAAAAAAAAAAAAAAAAAAAAAAAGAAAAACAAAGACAGACTCACTGTTGGCAAAAGCTTAACACAAATACATAAACTGAGATGGACTCTCCCTGCTCTGCCTTACCCAATTTATGTCTCTCAAAGGAATGCGTCCATTTCAGGACCACAGACTGTCCTTGAATGCCTCTAAATGTGAACACCATTTTAGCAGAAATGTAAGAAGAGGATACAGAGGCTAATCAAGTTGTCCATCCATCTTCCGGTATCACATCTCTGCTGCAGACACCACCAGCTGCTTCACAGAAATGGGCAAAACGCCTGATGGTAAGTTAATAGGGATAGGCTTCCGAGCCAGGAAGTCTCCTCCTTATTCTTGCTAGTTATAGATTAGTTTCAGACCTCAATTATGAAATTTTGTGGCCCTTTCAGGACTTCCCTTCAGGGTTGTTTTTTGGGTTTTTTCAGCCTGTTTTCAAGCAGTGCCATTACAGTGCTAAATCTGAGCAGCTAGGCATTGCCTATGCACTTCTAGTAAACAAGAATGTTCTAAAATGTAAAAAAACCTGAGTATATAAAATTTTAAAATGACATCTGAGTACACGGGAGTGGTTATTTTTGGATCCACACTCCCTTTTATCTCTTGTCTCAAATCAGCAAGCATGGGCCCATTAAGACCTCAAAAATGAAGTCACAGGGAAGGCACTTTCTTTGGATGGGCAGGTATAACTTGATAGTATCTCTCCAACCACTTTTTGATATTAATTTTAATCTCAGCTGACCCCATATTTCTTTTTGCATGGTTTTATGCCAGGTAGTAGATGAAGAACACTGCATTTGGACTCATGTTTGTACTTTTGGTGAGGCAAGCATTTACCCCAAATGAACACTTTGCTAAGGAGCTTTGTCAGCAGCAGCATTTTCTGATATTTAAACTGAAGTTTGCCAGACTTAAGGAGTGAAAGGAGAGATTTATTGAGAAAGGATTGATGCATCCTGCTGCCATGGTCTTGCAAGAACACACAACTCACAATTACCCATGCCCCCTTTTTCTTCAGCCTGATACCATTCCCATCAGCCCTTGAGATACCTCTGACATACAACAAAAAGAGGGATAATGAGCCTTGAGCTAGTACTAACCTAACATCTTTGGGGTGCACACCAGCTGCCAGAGATCAGCAGCACAACTAAATAACAATAGAATGTAAAAATCAAGGTGGTACAAGAGCTAAATCTCTTTTAAAAATTTCTGTTTAATGAGTGCAGTCCTAAGAGGAAGAAGCTGGTAATGTTTGTTTTGTACAATGTGCTAAAGCACTGCATAAAGTTAACAATAAGCAAAATTTTTCTTTAATCAATCAACAGAAGACAGACAAACAGGAACTCTTGAAGGCAACCAAACTGGAACAAACTTCTTTTCTAACAGTAAAAATTGAGTGATTCTTGCTTATCTGTTGGTTTATCTAAAGGACTTTGAGTATGTCCACTGGCCTCTAAAGGCACTGTGGACAATAGCTCCAAGCAAAGTTGCTTCACTAAAAGGGGACTTCAAAAATCATGTTGTTAGCATTCATCTGTTCCTCATTACTCCAACAGAATACTAAGTCTGAACAGATCTGGAAAACTGTACCTCCTACACAGACATTTTTTTCTCCTTATTGTCTCTCCAAGTCCTGAAAATGCAGCTGAAGGCGTGAACAGCTGCAATACTGGAAGCTACAAATATGCTATTTATGCAGTAGCAATGCTGGAATAACCAGAGCATGGTGCTACACTTTTTTCAAGAGGAGGAGTTTCAAGAGTGAACTGATAAAGCAGATTTTCCTGCTCTTCTAAGAAAAGTGAGTGCTCCAGGGCCATGTGTTCATCAAACAACAGGACATACATTTCTGGTTTTACCATCTAGTAGAAGATGCTAAAGGCCTAAAACCTCCACAGTAACTCAGAGTATGTCTCAATGCCTCTATTCTGAGTTTTTCCTTCTGGGAACATTAAAAACATGATGATTTGGTTTATTTTTATTTGCATTAAATGATGAACCCAAGTGTCATTGATGGCATTGTGACATAGGTAGGAGGACTTACGATAGCCCACTGGCATCCACTGCCAGATTGCTCATTTTATTTGGTCTGAGAGTGACTGACCTGGGAATACCAAGGCTGTTGTAATAAAAACAGCTACACCCCAAAAAATGAAAAAAAGGAACGAACAAAAAATAAGGGTACAAGGTTGTCTAACTAAAGGCTTTATCACAATAAGCATAGAGACCTGGAGAGGATCAGAGGGGTGGAGGAACCCAAGTGACCTAATCAGTGAAATCAGAGCATGACAAAGGACATTATGAAACTGTTGTCCCTAGAGTGAAACCCATGAAGGGCTGGGGGGAAGAAACTTTCTTCTTGGACTTCCATGCAAAATATGGGGCTTACTGCCTAAAGGGGCATAGAGCTTATTATGGCATGTAGGGGAAAGCAAATTTGGGAATGGTGAACAACTTACCCGATTGACAGTTTGTCACATTAGGAAATGCTGTATTTTGCAGATCTTCTTAAAGCAGGCAGAGAAATAAAATGAGGGACAGAAATAGTGCAACTAGACAGTCCTTACACTTTATTTCTTTTTCTACTTGGCATTGCTTATATATGTCCATGGATGTGCCCACAAAGTCATAAAGCACATAATGGCTGTACGTTCTACATACCACACACTTGCATATTTTATTTATAAGGCTGATAAAACAGCATAGATGCTTTTACTTATTGATTAGAGTCTTTGCTAGCTGTGTTCAATTTCACTTCAACATCTCTTTTTGACATTAATGGGCTGTAGTCAGGCTCCCCTACTCTGTGCTCACACTGAGCAAAAGAACTCACCATGTAAGTTTCCAGGAATAAGAATTCATTCAGAGAAAAAGGATGAATGGGAATTGCATGCCTCCATTTCCAAAACTGGAAATTCCATCCTGAAGCTTCTGCCGTTCTGGACAGGAACCCAACACAATCTCCTAAGATTACTTCAAGTCACGAATGTCAGCTTACGGAGGGAATGTGAATCAAGAATTGTTCCAATGGGTTAAGAAAATACACAGCCTCAAAGGACTAATTAAATCCCTCTTCATATAATTCACCAATATAGTCAGAACATGAAGAATCACAAGATCTTTACCCATTCTGGCTTGAAATTATGCTTTCAATAGAGAGCACCAAGTGCAAATGGAAAATGTCTGGAACAACTTCTACCAGAATGTAAAAAACAACCGAATAGAAGACAAAAAGCAGGGGTTTTTTTTAGACATCATTACCACTGTGCAGGAGGTCAGCATGAAACTTCTTGGTTTACAGAGCTACATCACCATCACTAAATTAAGAAAAAGAGTCTTAAGGAGAACAATGCTGCAGCCATGTTACAGGAGAAAACTGGAAGTGAAGAGACTGCAAACGTTGCTTGTCTTTTCACAGGTGGCAATATGTTCTCCTGACTCATGCATATGTAGGAGACCTGTCCACAGTCTAAGTCTATGCAGGAGCTTCTCAGTAAGACCTTATTACAATCTCTTTCACTGCATGCCCATGAACAAGTCTGTCTTCCCAGCATAAATCTTCTAGATCATATTTATGCTCTACTGCATGTCTCAGAAAAACACTAGAGGGTTTATCATTGCTAAAATTTCAGATATACTACAGCCAATGATTCAGAAAATTACTCATTATCCTTTAAAACAGTTAATGTAAGCCTCACTTTTAAACTATACATTCTTTATGACAGAGAACTTGTCTTCTGCCTTTTCCGTGAAGTATTTGGGATATTTTTGGGCCTCATAAAATTATAATAACACCCTCACAATCAAGGTAATGAAACTTAGCATTTTATAATGGTGTCTCTTATAGAAAAAGTGTTTCAGGGAAATTTGGACATACCTGCCTCTGACTGAAAGTTTTAATTATAATCAAAAATTATTTCTAGTTTGACACATCTTGATTTCACCCCTTTCTACTTTTAAACAGGTTTTCGCTTTAAATTAGACTTTCAGAGGAACCAAGTGCTTCAAGTTTAAATCTTTTAATTCTTTGCTTTCAACTTTCCCTTATAAAAAAATACCATGGAAATAATGCAAATATCAGCCTCCTTGCCATGGGTCACAACCAGAAAAATGTGAAAGTCTTCACTTTTTATATAATACTCCTTCTGTCTGCTACATACATTAACATTTACGATGGAAAATGTTGACGACCTCCCACCTCCAGTTGTTCAAGAATTTCTTGTTTAGCATCCACTGCAGACTATAACAGATTTGCTGGAATACGCATCTCTGCATCCTCAGATGAATGCTCTGTGTGTTTGCAAAGGTCTACGGGATGGGCATGCCAGAAAGCCAAGCTTGTTAACAGCTCCAGACAGTTCCCACTGGAGTTTCTGTGTGCCTCTAATACACATCTCAGTATTCACCCAGAGAAGACCATGTGTAATTTCTCTGCACAGAGCCAGAATCTCTGCAGAGGATCAAAAGAGCCTTGGGGCCGATATCAGTAATTTCCTGCTATTCCATATCCTTGAATATTGGCTCAAAGGAACAGCCTCCAAGGAAGTTCAAACCTTCAGTTTTTCCGCCTTTCTCAACATTTTGGTAAAGAACTCCCCATATCACCTTTCACATCTAGCAGTTCAATTCCCGCAGAACACAATGAACATGAGTCAGAAGTACACACACAAAGCATACCAAATTCCTGAGGAACAACAAAATTGCATCTCACCACTAACCTGATGAATAAGGTTCTTTGCAAATCAGTGGTTAAACCCCCTTTGTCTGACTAGATTCAAATGGATTCATGTGATAGGAGGGACATACATTCTTCTCAGGTAGACTTCAACTTCCAGATCATTCATGGCATCACCTATCCTATGACATGTGCAAGGACTTCTAAATCAATCGTACCCCCAAAGATGGCCACAAGGCTGATTTCAAGACTGCCATTGTCCCAAGTCCCCAGCTAGTACTGAGAAAAGTGTTTCCTGCCTGGGCTTGGGGCTGTTTTGGGTGCAAACAGCAATGCTGCTCCAAGCCTGGTGCTGCTAGGTGAACAGAGCAATCCTTCAGGAAAGGCAGGGTTAGAAGAAGGACACACTGGATGTCACGTTTGCAGGGATGGGCGCATAGTTGCTTCCGAGGGCTGGCACACAGTTTGGGTTCAGGGGTGGCTTTGGGCCACAGGGTGACTCCCTGCTCCCAACCCATCAGGTGTGCAGTCTCACACAGGCACCGTCCCAGTGAGCCTGGGCGAGTGACTCCAGCTCCCAGCAGGAGCAGGAACATGTGTCCAGGCACTGAGAGGTGGGAAAGTAGGTCACTTGCATCTCCTGAATGCTATAAAATAAAATAAAAAAAATCTCCTGAGTTGAACATTCTAAGCAGTTCTGAGGTGACATGGGATTAGTTCTTGTCGTCATCTCAGTTCCTCAGCAGTGGCACCAACCTGCACACACAGCACTTGGTCTGTAGAATTCCTGCCTTCCAATTCCCACCTGAGTGTGAACAACTCCTATGTCCTGGTCATACTTACTGCTCCTGTCGTTTCTACAATGTGTTGATAAATGTAAAAAGGGGACCAATAGATTTTATGTAATTCTTGTCCAAAGGATGTGAAATCTTGGAGGACATTTTTTAACATGTTTCAGTGAACAAAGAAAAGGACTACACATATTCCTGCATGGAGCTTGACCCCTTGCTAGACTCAACTTCTCCAATCCCAGCACAAAAAGCAACGCCCAATGGGCTGTGTTGAGCTCTGCCACACCGTGTCCCTCCCTTCATGCCCTGGAGAAGGGGGCTGGCCTGAGGCTGGCATGGAGTGGCAGCTCTTCCCCTGCACAAACCCAGAGCCCAAATCCCCCTGCAATGCTGCAGCCCACAAGTGACTGCAGATCTGTTATGCAGCTGTTCCTCTCACATACCTACCCACACAAATCCTGTTGCTCCAACTTTGCTGGGAAGGCACAGAGCACCACTAAATCCTATTTTATTACAGTCAGGATTAAGCTTACACATCCATGATGGCAGTGTAAACCTTGCTAAAAAGGCTTCTTAAAACCATGCACCATCTAAAAACTGGACTCTCAAGTTCCTAGGAAATCTGTGATATTTTCTTTCCTTCACTTGCCTTCGGGAGAAAATATTAAAAGTGAAGGCCTTTCAGTCGAATTACTGACTAGATGTTGGTCTGGCAATTTCCATTAAAAAAAAAAAATCCATAAGTAAGCAGCAAAATGATATAGCCTACTGTAATTTATTTTGCCAGAGAAAAATTACACAAGCAACTGCATTATTAGGATGGATTATTCTTAATTAAAGTTCCTGAGGAGAAGATAGGCATCAACTAAGAAAAGACAGCCATGTCTGGAAGCTGTATTGAGAATAAAAAAATGAAATGCCAAAACACATTGCAGAAATGGACATTTGACATTTGAATGAGGATTTCTAATAGCTCAGATGAAGGAAGAATATGAAACTGGAGTTTCAATTTAGGGCCGATTCAGATATAATCCCTTCTGTTAGGGATTTGGAGCTGTGAAGCTTCTCAGCTTCAACGAGTATGCTTTCAGCAAGGTTATGCATGTCAGACTGAGAGACACCTGCATGTTCCCTTTGGGAAGAAAGCTGGGGTTGATCACTGACAGTGCCTGAAAGAAGCAGCTTCTGCAGGAAATCCCTTCAAGCTAATGGGACCCCAGGTAAATCTCAAATTCAATGTGTACTTAAATCCTAAATCAAGTCTTGCCTTCATTCCTAAAACTGGTGGTAATATTTGCACTTGTGTGACAGGTCTGGTTGCTCACTTTATACAGATGCATGCCTAGTCTCCTTTGAGTCTCCCTAAATCCTTGCCCTTCAGTGATAATCATGCAGCAGTGAGATTCACAGACTGGTGACTTGTTTACGCTCTCTACCCAACAAGTTATTCTGTAATAGCTTCTGCCTCTGGCAATTCTCTGTGCCAGTATAAAAGTCACTTTGTCTTAGACTGGGGGAGCAAAGTCAGCAGCAGAAACACTTTTTCTACAGTAAACACTGAGGAGAAATGATGGAGGTTTAAAGATTGCCGTTAAAAGCTGTGATTTGGAGGGCAGCCAGTGAAAGGATACCCAAAACAGACAGTAACTATTTAGGCACACACATACACTACAATTCTAACCAGAAAAACAAAATAAAATACAAAGCTGCTTTCAAATGTATCCCTGAACATACTACAGTAGTAGCAGTTAGAGAGTAAGAATTCATTGCGTAGTAGTTGGGCCTTGAAGCCCAACGGCCATCCCTACTCAAGAGATCAGGAACAAACAGACAAAAGTTAGTGTATGTTTTAAATAATCCTGTGCCTCGCTTTCTCCCATCAGCAGACCTGGAGTAAATCACTCAGATAACCCTGTGATATAATTTATTAACTTTCATGAAATACAGTGAGGGTCTCTGACTAAAAACATTTAGATAGCCCCGAACACATTACTAAATGTCAGTAAACACTCTGAAATGCCTTCTTTTCATTTTTGTGAGTATGAAGGAGCTACTCATACTTGCAGCAGTTATATCAGCCAAAAATTTGTTTAAGATAACTCAAAATCCTTGCAAACACAATAGCACTGCACATTCATGAATTTTTTTCTCAAGGACTGTTTTCTTTCTTGTGTCTGCAATAGTAATCAGTGATACTTAAAATTAATTTTTAGCATATTCCTTCTTTTTTCCTTATTTATCTTTTCTCACTACTGTTTAAATCCGCCCAGAATTCAGTGGAGACAGTCCTCAAGCTCGATGGCATTAGCAGCAAATCTGCCTTGCCTGAAATGAGTCTTAGGCTGATATTAGATAGGACTCCCTGGATGTGGCTCACCAGCAGTTTGCATGGAGCTACTCCCTGCCACACCCAAATATGAAAACAAGGCATCAGTCGCTGTTTACAACACTG
The DNA here is from genome assembly GCA_013397055.1 of Pachycephala philippinensis. Taxonomy (NCBI): domain Eukaryota; kingdom Metazoa; phylum Chordata; class Aves; order Passeriformes; genus Pachycephala; species Pachycephala philippinensis. Next base: position 2,733,665 of record VWZT01004606.1, read on the forward strand.
CAAGAAATGCTGTAAGCATCATGAGATCATCACAGGAAGTTCACATAGTAAAAAACCAGGGAATTAATAACACAAACAGAGGAATGTTTCCAAGCAAATAGACTTCACGCAAAAACAAAAAAAGAGAGACAGTATTTTCCAGCCTCTGCTGCACCAAAGAAGAAATGCCAATTGCAAATTAAAACCAGAGTGCTTGTATTTCATTAAGGTTAGGAAGGAAATTCTGTCTGCCCCCTGATAGCTGTTTGTGCCAGCCAAAAGTGAATTTATGGCATAATTGAAATTACATTCCTTTTCTGCTACTCACTTGCTTCTGATGAGCATCATTATGCTGAAGCAATTTATCATGTTTTATATCTGAAAGAGCTGTTCTGTTACCACAATCCTACTCTTTGTACCATACCTTTCTAAAAATTTGGGCATTATAATGTCCTTCTCCCTTCTGGTTCCCTTTCATGGAAACTCTGCTGACAATCATGAGACAAAATACAGAGGATGCACACAATCCCAGGTAACTATTAAATCTTCTGAGAATTAAGACATACTTTCACTGTCACAGGTGAATTTTCACTTTGTGCCTTTGGCTCCAGTGACCCTCATCTAGCAAATGCTCCAAAGAAGAGCAGGAGAGAGACAGCCACCTGCAGCTGGTGTATCTGCAAGTAGGCAAGCACTGTGCAGCTGCCCCAGGTGCACAGCACACCAGGTGACTGCTTTGCAAGAGGAATATTTGCACATGTAGTTCCCCCTGATGCTTGGCCAGGAAGGGAAAGGAGACATGTTCTTTTCCATTCCTCCTGGTGGATGAATGAATTATCCACCACCAAAGGCAGCAGCTGGTGGGTTGGCTGGTGCCCTCAGATGTGCAGTTGCAAGAGGCTACCTCTGCTTATCATAGCAGAGAACAGCCGATCCATGCCAAGGAACACAGTCTGTCAGCAGAACCTTTTCTTACTGCTGTTTACAAACAAACCTTGTTCCATGCTGAGATTTCAGGACTGGCAATCAAAAAGTACATTAAACAGATTTATCTTGAATGTCTGCTTGGTCAAACAGCAAGCCCCAGACTCTGCTTTAAACACCATTTTCAAGAACTGAAATGCCTTTTAAACTTTTAACTGCTCAACCTCGCCTAGTCCAGATTTTAGCTCATTACCTGTTGCCACAATGCCGAACTGACAGTCTGGAGTTGACAAAATCATACCACATTTAGGGAAAAGGGACTGTGTGGTTGCTGGATCCCACATTGTATGGGCAGGAGTAGGCACTCCACCACAAGACTCTAATCAAAGGTTTTTTAGCCAACTTTTGAGAGTATACACAGTTGCAAGATACTGAAGCCTTCATATTTCATTTGGCTGCAGCCAAAATACTTCATTAAACCTCAGGCACTTGTTTGCTGTTAAACACCAAACCAAAATATTGGGTACTTTGATGCATATGTATTAGTCTGAAGGATTAATTAGGTCTGTAAGAATAATCAACAATTTGAGACAGAAAAAAACCTCTTCGCTTGGAAGTCTGCCTCTGTAGATAGCCAGTGTTACCTGTGAAGGCTTGACTTGACCTCACCACACAGCCAGCTTCCCTTTAAAAACCACACACAGAAATCAGACCTTTTACTCCTCTTGAGATCCAATTCCCCTACTTCCAATCCCTTGTAAATATGTAAGTATTGTCATCAGTTTCTCCCATATTTCAGAATTCCTATGAACTGAATGCTAAACTCCTAGAAAGCTTAACACGGACATGTTTTTCCCTACCTGGGCAGTAATGGGATATTTTACTTTTCATTTCATCATCTGACTCCCCAAGGCTGTGTTTGTAACACACACTCAGCTATAATAAAAGAAAATAGGTCTACAATTAAAGAAAAAAAACAAAGTTAAAAGCCAAGCTATTACCCCATGAGCTTTAAAAGAAAAAAAGAACCACAGGCAGCTATGATTATTCTGACATTCTGCTCACTTCTGGTCAAATTCTCCATCTCCTATCAAAGAGGAAAAGATAAGTTATCACTGCTATGCATGTCATACAGGCAGAGTGTGACTACCTGGCTATAATAGTTAGGAGTGCTGTCAAAAAAATCCCTAAATGTACAGTCACTAATGATTTCATTGTGGTACATCTTTCATTTGAAAATAATAGTCAGTACTTTAATGGAGAAAATAGAAGCTCAATAAATCCTTAATGATGCTGAGTCCCTTTTATGCTAGCAGTTTTACATGGCAAAAACAATTCCTGGAAATGTCAACCTGCCAATCTGGTTTAAGGTTTTAAACCTTTATTACGAATTTCAGAGGTAGACTAGAAATATTTCTGTTAATGGCTTTGTTTGAAATGTCTTGATTATGGATAATCAGCTATGAGCAGTAGATTCTTGCAACACAAGAAGCCCCTGAATAGAAAATTAAAGCTAAATCAACATTATCCCAAGGCTTTCTATTCCTCATTCCCCATCACAAGGTTCCAAGCGGTTACTGCCACATCCTCCTCACCCAGCAGGTCTTCACACAAAACAGGAGTAAAATGAGCCTTTGGTGGTGGGCAATTTATCTGAACTATTTCCTCTCCTGATTGCCCAAGAGGAAATCTCATATTCTTCCCGTTCTCCTCTCTGAGCTGCCAAGTAAAACCCAACTCCAGGACCTCAGAGCAAGAGCTAGAGGGACCAAATCAGTTGCAGACCAGGAAAAGGAAGAAAAGATGGTTTTGATTTTAAAGACCAGATTATAATATGACAAGAAGGACAATCCGTGCATTCTAATTAGTGCTCCTGTCCCCTTCAATTATGTCTGCTGATGACCTGGAGTAAAGGTGCCAGGATCCAATCAACACCCACGTTTAAAACCAGTTAACAGACTGTCAGCTTTAGTTGTGAAAATGCCTTTATTAGTAACTGGTTTTAGCAAATCCTGGAAAGCACTGTCAGTCATTATACACTGAGAATTGCATGCTGGTTGGTTGAGGAAACTGAAGCCTTCAGAAAGGCTTTCTTTTTTCCCTCTCTCTTGGTTTGTATTCACAGTGAAAAATCATGGACAAGGATCTTTCTTTTCATAGCAGACTCTTTGAAGAAGTATGGTACTTCTTGTGGAGAATTACATTGTGGATACCTGTGGGATATTGTATCCAAAGCCTTTCTCTTCCTCTTACTTTTAAGGAAAGCATCCGTGAAGACACAAAGCATGTGTGAAATGTCATGTCAGCATTGCTCATCCCCCAAAGGCTCCCTCTTCCTTCCCTTTGACTAAGAAAATGACTGTCAAATTTTCTCCTGATCATCTTGTAGCACAGAAGCAACAATGCCGAAGTTCTCCACAGTGTTTATTCATACCAACTTGGAAGGACAGCAATTCATGCAATGTTTCTGGTTTTTCCAACAGCCCGATAGCACAAAACTGTGTTCAATGAAAGGCAGCTGCAGGAGTGCCAATGGCTCATCTTCCTGTGCAGAACCACAGGAACTCTTTCTAATTTTTACATTTTCCCCCCAAAGAATACACAATTTCTTATATATGGTTATTTTTGCTAGAGTTGTGTCCAAGAGAAGCAAGAGACATCTCTGAATTTGTGTTATTTAAATTACAGTCTCCTCTATGGCTGTGTGAACTGGTGGACTATTCACTCAAACAAAACTGAACAGATGCAAAACTTTACCCAAGAGTGAAATCAATACTGTAGGATGAAAACCACCCTGACTTTAATATTCACTGACATATTGTTATCCATTTTGTTTGTTTTTTTGCTCTTACTACAGTCAGGCTCAAAATGGAAATGACAAATTATCCCACCACGGGAATGTTCTCACAGTATTTTCAGGGAAATTGAGAGCAGGTGGAACCATAAATAGCAGAAAAAGCTTCCTGTTTAAAGATTTTTTTCTTGCCTGAAGTCCTGACCTAGAGGAGCAGCTTCTGGCAGCGGCTGTAAAATAACTTTCCAAATAGTGTAGCTCAGCCCTCAGCACCAGAGACGGCTGTCCCAAAGTGTGTCTGAAGTCCTCACGTTTCAGCTGCCCCTAACCTCGAGGGCTGGTTTGCATATACTGGAGAATTTTGTGTTCAAGTAAGTATCCATATCTGAAATATGCCGAGAAAAAAAAAACCTAAGGTGAAGAAGAATAGGAAGGAACAGAAGATGCGAGAAGTCCACCAAGGAGGGACTTGCAGAAGGGGAGAGAGGAAAGCTGATCTGTTTGGCCATCTGAGGAAATGGAAGACACCAAAAGGGAGGAATGGTGTGCTGAACATTTCAAAGACACAGTCTCACAAATTTTTTACCTTCTTTTTTTTTTTTTTCCAAGGAAACTAACCCTAAATTCTTTTTCCTTTCTCTTGTGAAGGTAATCCAGAAACTATAATCACATACCCTGACAGCTGACCACAACAGTGGAGAACATGATAGCTATCATTCTACAATTCTGGTACATAATGGTCAAGATACAGCAGGAAGCTCCTTCCCACAAGTGATTCCCACCATTTCACATCCTTATAAGTAATGTAGGACCTACATTTCAGTTCCTTCCCAAACTATTCTTGGAACCTTCCCCTATAATTGCCCACAGTTTATGATACCTGTGGCAGTATGCACTACATCTTCTGGTTTGGGAATAATCAACAAATTAGTAAATTCATAATAAGAGATACATGAGCATGGCAATGGAAAAGCAGAATGATTCCTTTAGAAAGAAGGACTTTGGGAATGACCAGCCTGTCAGCCTCACCTCTGTGCCTGGGAAGATCATGGAACAGATCCTCCTAGAAGCTATGCTAAGGCACATGGAGGATGGGGAAGTGATTTGAGACACCCAGCACAGCTTCACCAAGGACAAGTCCTGCCTGACCAACCTGATGGTCTTCTGTGATGGAGTGATTCCATCAGTCAGCAAGGGAAGAGCTAAAGGATGTCATCTGCACTTCTGCAAGGCCTTTGACACGGTCCCCCACAACATCCTTCTCTCGAAATTGGAGAGATACAGATTTGATGGGTGGGCTGTTTCGTGGATGAGGCATTGGTTGGATGGTCACAACCAGAACGTAGTGGTCAATGGCTCAATGTCCAGATGGAAGGACACTGGAGAGACCTTTTGGCAGCCTTTTAAGACTAAAGAACAATGAGGACAGGCTTTTTAGTAAGGCCTATTGCAATAGGACAAGGTGTAAAGGTTTCAAACTAGTAGAAGATAGATTTAGATTGGACATAAGGAAGAAAGTTTTTATGATGAGGGTGGTGAAACACTGAAACATTGCCCAGAGAGGTGGTAGATGCCCCAACCCTAGAAGTATTCAAAGTCAGACTGGGGATCTGAACAACCTGATCTCATTGAAGATGACCCTGTTCATTGAAGGTGAGTTGGACTAGATGACATTTAAAGGTCCCTCTCACAACTCAAACTCTTTTATTATTCTAGGAAGGACCAGACTACTGAAAACTGAAAGAAGAGATGAGCAAAACAAATCCTCAATTATTTTTTATAGAAAAATGTATATGATGAGAAACATTAAAGAGAAAAACAATTTCAAGCTTTTCAGATTTTTAACTGCGTTAGAACTGTTTTATCGTATCATATAATGACTTTATTCCTTCCTACATCCCTTCAAAGTCTGCTGCTTTGACACCACTGAACTCAGGGATGGGATTTTATCCTGAACTCTGCCCACAGTGACGATGAGGTGAGCTTCCTTCACCAATCTCTGCACAAGACCCACTTTCTCTTGGCACAGCTGACTGAGGCAAGAGCACGCTGATGAGGTTGGACTGTAACTATTTTGGAGTGATCCCTGAGAAAGAGGCCTTAAATATACCAATACGTACATCTGTCAGTCTCAGATGGATTGTTGTTCTTCTTCTGCCCACGTAGGCCTTATGCTGATGTCCCTAAATATCAGCACAGCTTACCCTCCCCAGATCTGGCTACTATTGTTGGAGCAAGACCTAAAATTTGGGTAAGAATATCTTGTAATTTTTGTATTCACTTGGGCTAGAGCTTCCATCTTGTGACAAAATATACAGTAAAGAGAAAAGGAAACACAGAAATCACAAGTAGTGTACCCATTAGGGGCAGACTGTGTCATTTTTCTGGAATGAATGAACCACCATTATGGGTACTTAAAGGAACTTCAGGCTTTCTCACACCAAGGCTCATCAAACCCAAACCCAAACCCAAATCAAGTGAAGGCTTTGCTGTGCCTCCTCCCACAGAACAGATACTGTCTCCTTCCCAGGCATTTTCAGCAGGCTGAGTGTAGGAACAGGGTGAAAAAATATCCTAACCTTGCAGCGAGCTCCCAGCTGATGTAACTGCTGGCAAAACCAATGGGGGTGTGGGGATCACTCCTGTGGGGGTGAGAAAGAGGCTGAAATACTGCACACAACACCACTTTGGCATGGATTGGGTTTGCAAAAGGAGCAAGATGGTTGAAAGTATCCTCATCTGTGGCCCGAAGAAACAGGTTATTTACAGAGAGCAGCAAAATGTGCTGATTAGAAGCTGCTTGAAGAGTCACAACTGCGTAATTCCACCTCTTTACCACTTAAACCCTTCTCCTGACCTACTTGCACCAGCTGACTCCATTTTTCCCTTTCTGGGGAATGGAGAACTTCTTGACAGATCCAGGCAATGCGTGGCACTCTGCCAAGCTGGGCCGCCTTTCAGCCAACAAGGTTTTGGACAGTGGAGCCAGGCTTACCTGCACAGTGCCAGGCATAGGGAAGGGGGAAAGTCCAGTGCCGTAGCATGTGGCAATGGAAAACTTGCCAAGACGGTCAGATCTTTGCCCCTCATTCATCCTCTGACAGCTTGAGTAGTGCAATGTTAATAATTCATGAGTTATCTGTGCAATAAGTTACGTTCTCCTTTTAAAAATAGAGCTAGAGAAGTGAGTCTAAATAATTAATTTCAGAAGAAAAATAATCAAGCAACCCTTTCAAAGAAGGACAAAAATCAATAGCTCTGACTTTTTTTCACCTTGCTAAGCATTTCCTGACAGTGACCTCCCCATGGACACCAGTGCTCCGGTGTGACACATATTCCTAAGTTCAGCATCATCATGACAAAAACCACAGGCAATCTAGAAAATTTGTTAAGAAACTATGCATCTCACAAAGCTCCTCTTCTCACCCTGACAGACTGTCTCTTCCTCTTTTCCATCCTGCTACCCAGAGCTCCAGATGCCGGGATGAAATGACGGGTGATGTGAGATGAAAACAGTTGGCGCCGCTCACCGGGAGCCAGCCAAAGGGCGGCAGGGAAGCTGTGCCTCCCCGGAGTGGTGGCTCTGAGCTGGCCAGCGATGCCAGCTCTGCACAGAGCACCAAACCAAAGGAGCTTTTTTACAGGTTTGCACGTCCTTTCTCCTTCAGCTGGAGCTCCCTGATATGCACAAGGCTACGTTCACTTGGGATCTGTGCTGGCTCCTCTGAGCCCTGGGAGGAAAGCAGGGAGGGCAGGGCTTGAGATATCTCTGAAACTACAGTGCCCTGGTATCCACCTCCACCCCAAACACCGCATGACACTTCCCGCAGGAACAGCTGCCAGATGGTTGCTGGTCTGAATTAGTTTCACCGGAGAGTGGAACAACAAGGGATATACCTAATCAACTGCAGTGTGAATTTAGCTGTGGATATTCCAGCTTTAAGTCACAGCTTCTGTTCACAGAAACAGCAGCATGCTGTGAGAGTTTACTTCTGCTGAAACAAAGTCTTGCCCACACCTTGGCAAGGAAAGCAAAGGGTACTGTCTTCACCTAGGACTTATGCCCCAATTGAAACACAATTTAAGAATATGGAGAGTATGCACTTATTTTCCCTCCCGGAACAGCACTTGAAGGATTTGCTACCAATATTTTGCAAAGGTTTGCTGAAGAAAACCTTTAATTATATTATGGATATATTAAGGGAAGGAATGAAAAAAGAAGTCCATATTTTTCGAATGAAAATGTCACAGAGACTACAGTTTGTTTGCACTGTCACTGCTGAAGCCCACGTGACAGACAGCAGGATTATTTTTGGTAACTGGGTGGAGGATGGGGAGACTGATACACTATTTGAACTTGTCCATGCCAGTCTCTGCTATTGAAAAAGTTACCAAAAGACTTCTGCTATGTAGTAAGAAAAATGCATGATCAATGGAGCATAGACAAATTTCATTTATCATACAAAGAATGTTTCCTTATAATTAACTGGTACCTGGACAATCATGCAGCTATAGTAGGTAATTTTTTCTGCTGTAAATGTCATCACTTAAATGTAATTTCTCCATATGCAAAGGCCAGTTGTGGTCCTTCAAAGTATTTGGGAGTAATGAAGGGAGTGAGTTAGAGGAAGCCGATGCCTGCGATGAGAGACTACTCAGGCTGAGTAAGAGAAGAGCAGGGGTTTTGCATGAGACAGATCTCTGGATCTGATCAGCAGAGTCACTGTTACTTTATCTCAAAATCACTCACTTCAAAAATGATAATAGTATTTGGAAGTAGTGTCAGATGATTGCTGGCCAGTCTGGACAAACAGCAAATACCTAGAAAATAAAGACTAATCGAAGCTTGGTGACAACAAATTTGGTAAATCACAAATCTTAATTGCAGATGCAGATACTGCTCAGGGAGGGGCACTTATAAACATAAGAGACTGGCACAGAATATTTTGAAAATTTCAGGGCTCATTTTTTTAAAGATATTTTTAAATTTCTAAAAAGAAATATTGACAGTGCATTAGAAGATGCATAATACAATTACTTCAAATAAAAAAATCACATTACAGAGGTTGCTTCCTAACTGTTATGTCTTTTGAGTCCAGAGAGATCCATTCCCACACATTCCCTCCAACCAAGAAGAAGCAGACCATTTCACAATCTGTACAGTTCCTGAAGTGCCATAACAAGTATAAATCATTCACTGTGGGTAGGTACCAATTCATTATTTATCACAGTGAAAAAAATATATTGGAGACAAAATGGTGCTGCAGTAAAACTTCATTCAGTTAATGGGTTTAGTTATGATTATTGCATAGGACTTCATTACTTAAAACTGTCACAAGCACTAAATTCTAAACAGGGTTATTGAGTCAACATAGTGTTCTTGCTTAGTCTTTTCAGTGTTACTTGAATCCTGTCCTGTTTCTCATAAATTTCCCTTCACGTAAACTCATTGACAGCTAAAAAAGATAACATATTACAAAAATGAAAGAATTTTCACAGTATATACCTATTTCTGTGAGTAAATTCCATTTGAAAAATGACCAAAAAACATTATGTGCCACCTTAATAAACATGTATAAATTCCTAGCCAAAGAAAACATACAGTGATGTTTTATGCAAACAAGTGTATTTTCACCAACAATATTTTCTTCACCACTTGTGTACCACTTTGCACCATATCTGTGTATTTATATCAGAGCAAAAAGAGGGAAATGTGGCTTCAGATTGGAATAATCACACTTTACACACACGCAGCCTATGTTATGCCCTACTTACAAGGTTCATGGCAATGAAAATCACTGTCACACTCAGCTCCAGATTTCACACACAGCAGCCTCCAGATTTTGTTTTGCTATATTATGCTTACAGAGCTGAATTCTTCTATGAGCAAAATGCTCTCCACCTCTACTGATGTTAAACAGAGTAGTGCACTTGCACTTTGGAGCACAATTTGTCTCAATATGTCTGAAAGACTTTTCAACTTATCTTGTAAAATTCTATCATTTTTATAATCCTCTGAATTGAGCTTTTCACTCTGTTAAAACAAACAAATATCTTAACAGAAAATTTTCTTTGACTGTTAAAAGCAGCAGTTCTTGAACTGTGCCTCAAAAATCAGGTGCTGCAGGGGAGGAGAAGAGAATAAGCCTGGGCATTACAACATCCAAAGCAAGTAAAGCCCTCGGATGAAAGAGCATTTATAGAAGTCACTGCCCTAAAAAGCCCATGGGTAACCTGGGAAAGCCCATTTATAGTAGGTACTGGTTCTCATCTCAGTCTGTGTCCTGAAAAGATGTGTTGGGGACATTACTAGGGGCCAGAGGACTTGTACTTCTCTCCTCTTACGCAGAAATGAATGGAAACAGGGTTTCTTGCCTTTTGCCTCTACCCTTATTTGTAAAAACACCAGTGAATGCGAGCAGCAGCCACAGCCCTCCACCAGCTGGAAGGCATTTCCTGAGTGAAGATGCCCAGAGAATAGCACTGGTGTCTCTAATGGTCCCAAGGGTTTGGAGCTTTTGAACTGAAGTTAGGAGCTGCTGAGGAAAACTTCAGTGTTGTGGGAGGCTGCTGCTATAGCAGAGGTCCTTGTCAGACAGAAAGCAACACCTCTGGTTGCTCCCCCTCTGGTCCTTGTGCTTTCAGTGGCCATGAGAGAGACTGTCACCTGCTCAGTACGGCCAACACACAACCAATAAATGCCCCTTTCTTCCCAGTTACACAATTCTCATTCATTTCTTGCTAACCCATTTCATAGTACTCACATCAAACCTTTCAGCAGCTGCCACCTCTGACCTTATTCCTCCCCTCCCTTTGTGTGGCCTGGCGGGGCTGCCCTTCCCCAGCAGTGTCAGGGCTGCCTCAGCTCTGCCTCGTTCTCTACCCTGGCTCCCGATGCCAAACCCAGACAAAGGACATGGGAAAATACACGTTTAGCAGCTGCAAACAAGCAACCAGATGATTCTCCTCATGGGGAACAGGAGCTGGTCCTGTGCCATCTCAGTGCTTTTCTTCAGTAAGTAGCAAAAATGGTTTGCTCTCCCCCAGGAACGGAGCTTTCAGAGACAGGACTACTCTGAGAGTTGTTGCTAGTAGGGGAATTAATGGTCATTGTACATAAAGGCACCCAACACTTGCCAAGCATGATTTCCTAGTTGTTTACACTCAGATTAAAAATAGATCATCCTTTTGTGAAGTATCTTTCCTGAGAAAATATAAGGAAGAAGTTCCCTAGAGATGCCCTGGTGGCTTCAATGATTTTTGGGGTTAGATGTTGAGTGGAGACGTTGAGTTCTCAAAGAAAATCCACTTGCTATTGTCAAGCCTTTGAGAAAAGTTCTGATTTGTAGACGCTCAGAAGAGAATTGGCGAGGGTTTTGCATTGGTGCAAAGGAAAGGAAACTTCAGAAAAAAGTGTTCTGAATGCTTGCTGGTTGATTGATTGAGAAAAATTCTTAATATACATCAATATTTCTCATGAGGTGCATTAGGATATTAGGGAGGGGGAAATGACAGTTGCAGAGATGTTGCTAAGGTAATTTGTTAGTGATGGAGTAATTTTTTTTCTCTCCTGGCAGCCTATTGACTCAAATGGCAATGTTAATAACCCAGACACCACAAGGAAAAAGCAAGCAAGCCTTGGCACGGAAATGTGTGCTTATCGAATCTGTGAGGGCACACTGCCTTTGCTTCCAAAGCTGTAAGGAGGAAGCAGCTTCGTTAAGTCACAGAAAACCCTAGCAAATTCCTAGAAGGGACAGCTCTCAGAAACATCCCAGGATATGCTACAAAGAAGTGTTCACAGCAGTAGGAAAACTCTGCAGCTCTGATGGAGAATGCCACAGAAAAAGGTATCAGAGGGTGGCCCAAAACCAGATGAAAAGTTCACAGTAAAAAGGACAGAAAGAGAAGATTTGAAAAATGAAAACTGAAAAAGTAGGTGAACGTAATCATGAAAAAAATCGATGAACCACAGTTCTTCAGCAGATACAGAAGACTGGCACAAAAAACCTTTGGTACAGTCAGTAAAGTTAAAAAACATTCAGTGAGAAAGCATTATTAGCTAGTGAAAGAAGTATCTTCAAAAGAATCAGTGGAAGTATTTCAGGCAAGAGTAGCAGATGAAGAAGAGTGATAAATGAGTAAAATCTGGGGGAAAAAAAGGAAGTATTATGGAAAAGAACTATATTATCTTTTGGCTAACAGAACCGAAATTAAAAAAAGGAAATAGAGTGGCATGAGTAAGCAAAGTGAATGCCAGGATACTGATGAAGACATTCAGAGAAGAATGATGTCTAACTGGAAGACATCAGAATTGGACAAAATCCACAAGCGCTCATTAAACATCCTTATCAACTCATATCTTAGCTCAAAACACAGGAAATGCAGCAAAAGGCTGGAGGGATGGAACACATTTATGAAAGAAAAGAATAAGACAAAGGGAAAGAAGGAGGTGGCATTATCTAAAAACCTGCAAATGACTCACCAATTATCTGAGAGCTCCTTATTAAAACAATCAGTGAAAATCACAATATTTTGTTGATAGGGAGCATTTGGCAAATACCAGAACAAAACAAGGGCCTAGATGCTGTTTTGATAGATTATGCAAAAGCTTCTGAAAACGGGTCATGAAATGGGAATCCAGAAGCATCTGGGACTGGGAAGGGAAGTGCATTTAGCAAAAA
>VWZT01004606.1:2746291-2762086 GCA_013397055.1 Pachycephala philippinensis
ACACTGAGAAATACTATTTAGTGACAAAAGAGGAAAATCTCTCTCACATCTACTTGATACAACAACTTGAGATTACATGGTCAGTAGGAGACAAAAAATAATTTCCCAATTAAAACTGTAAGGCTTCTTCCTTCAGGAAATAAGAATTTTATTTAGATAGAATAAGCCTATACACCCAAGAAGTCCTGTTGAAAATATCACAGGAGATCAAAAGAGGTATCGGGGTAAAAAAATATATAACAGCACTAAACATGATAAATGTTAGAAATTCTTCAAAAGATTATGATCGAAACCAAAGGTGGCTTTAAAGAAGGAGTGCTTTCAGAGGTGTGTACAATTCCTAAAGGTATTTCAGCATGCAAAATACATTAAAGATAATCAACATACATGCCATCTACTGCAGTGAGAAATGGGACCCAAGGGAGTTGTACAGCAGGCCAAAGCAGAAGCTAGCACTGAATTAAGCAATAAATATGAACACAGATGTGAGAAAACCTTTCTGTTGATCCGATGATAGAGGAAAAGGGCTGAGAATAGTCAGGGATATTACAGCGAATGAGCATATGGTTGCAGTAAGCTATATCAGAGAGTGAACGCTGTCTAACTGGATCGCAGGCAACACTCCAGGACCGGATAGGGAAACGCTCCTTCTAACTGTCAGCCCTTAGATAGACAAGATGCAGACTCAGGGTGGACTGGGAAGAAGCTACATGGCTTTGGGGTCACTTTTGTCCTGATATATAAGACACTAGCTTTCCCACTGGCACATCTATAATACATTTCTTGCACATATTTAATGTTCCTAAGGAGGCACTGCTTCTGGTAGTTATTTGAACACATCTTGAGTGAAGAATAATTTTTTTTTTTTAGCAATGTCAACAACATTGCAAACACACACTTATTTGACACATGCATAGCTGGGTTTCTCCAGCTTTTGGCTCATCTGTCCTTGTGTGACCTGCCAAGGACTCCAGCCTCCATCTTCCCACCTCCTGTGACCTTGTGAAATTGTGACTGCCAGAGAAACCACAGCTCATGGCATGTGAAACCAGACTATCTCTACTACTACTACTACTACATCTCGTGATCCCTCTTATGCCCTGCTTTATCTCCAGATCAACATGAACACATCCCATCATTCTACCTGCTATCTCTCCCTTTCCCTAGCTCCCCTCCAGCTTTTGCCTCTTATGGGGCAAGCAATGCTTACAAAGTAAGGGTGCATTCACTTCATCTTGCAATCCAGCAGAGACACAGCTGACTTAGCAGAGCTTCCCAGCACAGCCAGGCTGCAGCAACCTAAGCAGCTAAGTAATTTCAGCCTGGTTAGAGCCAACTTGAGTCTTCAGCACTGCTGGACCTTTTCCCCCACTTCTCACCCACAATTTAGTTTGTGCTTAAACCCCAAGACCATCAAGCAATACCCAGTGGACCTGCGTGTTAATCAACAACAAGCAATACAACCAGGACAGTGGATGAGGTGTTATTTTTGTACAGAGTAGAGACTGCAGACCCTGTAACATGGTATCATGTCCACTTAGCACAGAATTCACAAATAACACTGAGAAAGGAGAAGAATAGCTAAAACATCATGCAGACTTTATCTTTTGTGTCAGGTTCACAAGTGATCTAAGCAACACTGATAAGTATACCAGCTGATGATCTGTTCTGTGAGGAAAAAAATGCTCCAAAACTCCTGCACTGGACTACTCATAGCTCAAACACACAGAGAAATTAAATAGGGGGTGTCCTTATAAAACTGAGCCAGGCTTTGTGCCAGTTGACTCACAAGTAATGTTGGAAAGATTAAAATAACACATAATTGCACCAGCTCTCTAAATCTGACCAGGGCTCAGAGGATAAATGCCTTACCTCATTATGTTTAAATGCTCTATCTCAATCTGGTTTAAAACAGAGCAGGGGCTGTGAGCTGCCAATCTGCCATACTGTTAAGAGAACAGAAATACCACTACAGATCGGGCTGTAGGCTCCAGCAAGAGCTGTGCTTAGTATTTGGCTTTCCTTTATGCTCCCCTGCTCCTCAGCTCACTTGCTTCCAAGGATCATCACTTCACCCAGTCTGACTATGTGTCAGCACCAGTTGAAATGATCCCTTTTCTCAAGAGACAGCATTTCTGTGCCTGAAGTGTAATGTTATTTACACATTACAGACCACATTCCTGCTGCCTAGCCCATGCTGATGGCTCCACCGCCACCACCGAGGAGTACCTGCCAAAACAGCGCCTTGCCTATCTGAACCCTGCTCTCAGAGACAAGTCATGCACACCTCATTTGACTTTCAAGTAGGTGGAAGTCCCAGTCTGTGTAAGGAACAGCCAGAGCTAGCTGGAGTCAAATCAAAGATAGTTTTGCTCCAGCAGGAAGAGAGTTTTTAAGGAGACAGTTTAAAACGGGACAGAAGCCCTGTGAGAAGCCCTAGACAGAAAAAGTGGAGCATCACTCATCTACATCTCTATTGATTCTAAATTACTGATGACGTATCTGGGACATATAACAAAGGAGACCTTTGGGGCAATTGTACAAGCAATATCAGCAAGCATTTCAAGTAAGAATTAGTCTAAGACACCTGTGTGCCCAATTTCTGTTCTAACCCAGCAATACTGCTCTGCTTGGCTTTTCTGACAATTGCTTACCTCTTTTAACTTGTCCAGCTCATTTTGCAGCGTCTGCTTGGATACTTCCACCTCAATGATTTGCTGCCGAAGGACTTCATTTTCATCTTCTGCTTTAACTCGTTTCTCCTCCACACTCTCCAGCTCATGGTGCAGTCTGACAGAAACATCTTTGGCTACCTGGTCAAAAGAGCACAAATGCATGAAGATCATCCATGAGAAGCAACAGCTGCAGTATGTCTCCTACAGTAAGAAGAACATTACAGCCCTAGACAGCCAAGAGATTTTTAATTCAATTATGACACTGTTGATGGAACACTCCAAGCCTTCCAAGTACCAAAATGAATATTCATTTCTAATAAAGAAATCCAGAATTAAAATATATTTGATTACCCATCTCCAGCTCCCTCTCCACATTATGCTAAGGCAATGTCATGAAGAGCAGGAGGAAACAAGCAGATACCAAACCCGCCCATCAAAGTCCCAGCATATCACATAGATAAAGCCAGAGACAAGGAATTGTGCTGTAAAGCTGACAGGCCATCCATCAAAGCAACATGCATGCAGCAGTCTCATCCACACAAACTTGCTGCTTTAGCAGCAACCACAACTAGCCAAGAGTGATATGAAAGCACAGAAATATATGCTAGCTTAGGTTTTCTGAGTCCAGCCTAACAAGAATAGATATTTACTCCAAAAATGTTTGTGGAGCTGATATATCATACAACATGAGGAATTATGGAATTGCAAGAAATCAGTAAAACCAAAGCCAACTAACTAAAACCACTGACTATATCTTTCATTCAAATCTATGTACAAGATTTTTACTGAGTAATGTATCATTGCTACTGTTATAAGGTTATAGTTTGGTTTTCATTGTAAAAGAAAAAATTAGATCTGAAATTTTATGATGACTTGATATGTTACTCTCATTTCCACTGCTGACAACAAATCATTCCAGTTTCAGAAGGTTTTATGTTTTACATTTTTAAGTACAATGTTCTTAATAATTCCAGTTGTAAGCAGTCCTTCTCTACAGAAGATATTTTAAAAACAACTACAAGACAGCAAAATTAAGATGAATAAAGCTAGATAAACATCATGCCTATACAAAGCTTTACTTGATCTTGATGGAAGCATTTCTGAAAGATACAAAAACTGTTTCAGTATGAATATAATTTTTACAGGGATTTGTGTTTTTAGGGAAAGAGCATTTTGATTCTCTATCTGCCCTGCAAAAATATTATAACAATCTGTTCCTGTTACAAGTAACTCGCTAGACACTAAGAAATGCAACTTTGACTACTTTTTTTCCAGTTACTTGGCATAAGCAAGAAGTGAAAACGAAGGAAACAGCATGAACTGGAAAAAGCATATCAGGTTTTGTTTATACAGTATTGCAAAGCTAAGATTTTCAGTAAAACCAATGAAACAAGACCCTTTAAATCTTTCAAATGCACAAATGTAACTTGACTGTATTTCTTTCATTTTGAATCTAAACACATGTTTTTTTTACTCACTGACACATCTTACAATGATGATGAGCTGAATATTTGTTCTCCACCACAGCGGAAGGAAATTGGTCCTGACATTTGGAGAACTACTGCTTGTTTCATGTGTCACCCTCACTTCCACTGCAGAGAGCCACATCACAGTCTGCTCTCTTTTGCTGTGAGTATGAATCTCTCAACCCACCTTTAAATCTTGTTCCAGGCTCCTAATGAGCTCTCCATCCACATGGCCTGTTTGTGCAACTTTCAAGCTTTTCTGTTCTGCTTTCCTGAGACGATATTGCAGAATGCGGCAATTCTTGTTTGCCCGGTCCAGCTCTCGCCGGAGCTCCTGCAGCTGGTAAACATCTTCCTCTAAATAGCTGTCACGCATTTCTTCCATTTCAGCCCGAAGTTCATCCAGCTCATCCTGTGAGAAGTCAAAACAGTGCTCCATCATACCTCTAAATCTCACCCGTGGGAGCAAAATAGGAAACATGCTCGCTAGGATACCATATTAATGAAATGATACAGATTGCACCACGCAGCTCCAGAAGTCACAGGAACAGAACTTTTAACCCAACATTGAGTAATTATGCTGAACTAAATTAATGAATACTTGTCATATTTCTTTCAACTGCTTTGATAATTAAAAACAAACCAGATGCTCATGTCTTCATAACCTTCATTTTACCATCTCAAATTAAAATTGAAAGTGCACAATACTTTACCACTATTTGAACTGATTCCTTGTTTTTCTTAGACTACAGTAAACCTACTAAACCAAGTACCTCAACATCTCTGTGTGGTGTGCCTTTTTAACAACCGACCCCTCCTAAAAATGAAGTTTTCCCTTGAAAAATGTTCAGTATTTTGTGTAAAACAGCAGTTTTACACAGTTCAGTATTTTGTGTAAAACAAAAGTATGTTTTACACAAAATACTGAACTGCTCCATATGGAAATGCTGTCCCATGTGACCCTAACAGCATGCACTGGCTTAATGACACGTGGGTTGTGTGCAGGAGAAAGTGGGTTTTTGTTGTGTGCACATACATCTCAATAACAGGACCACAGGAACAAAACAACCTCCTCATTCTTTTCTGGGCATCATTAACTGTCCCAATTCCACGTTATATCATGAGTGGCTCTTGCTCTCTAAAGTCAGATTAAAGATTTACGGCTGAACAGGATAAGCTCTATCATTGCCATTTGTTTAATCTGTGCATAACTGAAGCTCCAAAGCTAGAACTGTTATAAAGGTCTTCCAAGCAGAGGGGTACAAGGAATTAAACTACTGCATGAGAGAAAAAAAATACGATTCTACAAACTTTAAACAAAGGTGGGGGGGAAAAAATCAAGAAAAAGAGCCAGGAGGAAAATATTTGAAATTAACTATTAAATTTTTAATCGGTTTCTTTAAAATTGCATTCAGTATTATAAAGACCAAATTTTCTGTGGAAAACTTCACTTAAATAAGATTCCAGGAGAGCTTGCACTGGGGCTTGCTGCACTGTGACCTCACTTCAGATCTCTAAATCACTCTTGAAATACCGAGGATGGCTGGAGATTATTTCACACTTGAAATACCAAGGGTGGCCAGAGAACGTTTCACCCTTGTCTCAGGTGGAGAGGGCACTGCTATGAAGTCGGTACCCTTGACAAAGCCCCCCCTGCCCCTGGCTGAACCATCCCTGTCCAGTCCCTGCATGAACACATCTGCCCATACTCTCCCTGCAGTCTTCTCAACCATTCCCCCTTCCCACAGCATAACCACACTGTCATATTAATCTTGCTTCATTGGAGCTTTGATAACAAATGCAGGGCAGATCTTGTCCCTGAGTGTGGTCCTGACCAAAGGAAGATGGGTAGAGCTCCTTTAGCCTTGTCAGTTATGTTAGAATTACAGCGTTATTCTTACCAAAATCCCATCCGTGTATAAAAACACCAGTATGGAGCTATGGTTTAATTTCAGTTAGATGAGCCAGCATGAATTTTGGGTATGCACAAGGCCTGTTATTTCCAAAATTACAACTCTGGGCTCACCAGTGAGGCTTTGCTCCACCAGTACAGCCCACTCAGGGCCCTACACAGTTCTCCCTAGATGCTCTGAAAGGACAGAGAAGTTTTCCCATGAGCCTATTATGTCACTGTACATTCTCAATATATTCAGATTTCTGCTGCAGTAGCATCCTGTCCCACAGTCTCCCTGGGACAGGTGCAGGACTAGGATATTTGTGTGGACAGATAAACTCAAGGGTTACTCCCCAGTGAGCTGGATCATGCCCACACCATACACTGCCTGAAAAAGAATAGTGTAAGCACAGCCATCGAGGTTACCCTTGCAGCAATAACATCCTCAGAAGTTCCAAATACATTAATTAAGCACAAACAGCAGACTTCAAGGAAGCAAATGAGCTCTGCAGAGCAAACCCAGCAGGATTATTTCAAAACAATTTAGGGTCCAGGCCCTATCTACTCCTTCAGGACACAGCCAAATACTCTGGCCTGTTTAGAGCCGATGCGCTGGTGAAGTTTCAATAAATGATGTATATTTTAAAAAGAAAAACATAGCAATGCATGCTTAATTGGATTGGGGATGAAACCTGTTTTTGTTTTCTGTGTACACACTTATCACTATGCTTCACATTTATAGACACTTTCAAGAGCTAAAGTAAAAGTTTACCCAGTGAGGATAAGAGATGCAGAAGAAAATGTCAAGGTTTTAGAAATTGATTAGAGAGTAGCAATGGCTTTTGAACCTAGGAAAAGGAGTACACTTGTGCATTATCATTTTATTAACGAGGTATTTTGGCTAGGGTACTCATACCAAAGGCAGAGTGTTTACCTGTCAGAGCTAACACAGCCCTTTGGAATGAACAGGACCAGAGCTCTTTTGTAGGGTTTGTCTGCAGACTCAGGTGTTAAATTTACCTCAATTAGATTTAAGTTCAATTAACTTTTTAATGTCATCTTCAGAATGCTAATCTTAGATTAGTAATTTGGTTGTAAATTAAAATTTTGAAACACAGATCCACAATAAAGAAAAACAACTGTCATCAACAAATTAATGGGATCTGGTTTATAATCTGATGTTTACATTTAAGAACTAAGCAATGACTTTCATGTATAAAGTAGCCTGCAATTATAATGTCATTGCTCATCTCTTAAACTTCCTTCTTATCTTTATCAGGTTTTGTTGTTAGCAAATCTGATTGGTTTCTAAAGACAAATAATAAACAATATTTGATTTCAAAGCATTTATTGCAACCAAATTTGGAAAGCGAAACTCACATAATTTTAAACAACACAATCCCTGAAACATTCATCCCATTGAAACTGAATATCCCCAAATCCCATCTGTGGGCATGGGATTTCTTTCAGCCCTAAAAGTCACTCTGTCTCTGTTAGAGACTTGACTCCAATGTCTTTCCTCACTCCAAAGAAGTTTCTCAAAGAGTTGCAAGCACTGGCATGAGCTATGTTCCAGGAGATAGGACTGTCTTTAACCTTCTGGTAAACCAAAGTTTTCTCAATCTCCCTGATCAGAATAACTCTGACTTTGCAAGTCAGTGAATTTTAAATTTTTTTCTCTATGCTTGCCTCTGGTTTTGGTTATAAATACACGGTTTGTTTTTCTCTAGTGTAATTTTGCAGATTAATTAAAATTTGGAATACAACAAAGGAAGTTGTACTTTAAAATCTCAAACAGTTCTCCTCTCAAATACTTTTTTGACTGAACTGAGTTTCTTGTCCACAATTAATCTTTTTTCTACTCCCAAAATTTTCGCGTAGAAGTCGAACTGTGTCCCGACTTCTTGCATTTAGAGACACAGCATCCTTTGGATGAGCTTTAAAACAAGGCAACATGAGGCCACAAACAATTTTGACTGTATAAGGAGCAGAAACTTCACTGTACAGGCTGCATGCAGCGTCAGCCCATTTTCTGCTGTATTGCTGCAGTGCTTGGGGCTTGAACCTATGTAGCCTGTCCAGCCCACAGAGGAAAAGACCCAGATTAAATCAGACAGATTAAATCTTTTTGGATTGCAACATGAAGTCCTATTTTTATATAATAAATGTATAGAGAGGAACATGTCACCTCTGGAAAATCTGGCTCAGATTTCGTATGTCAGCACACAATTTTAGATACTGGGATAACCTTTAACTAAACCATAACAGTTTAGTTACAACAAAGACACAATCTTGCTTTTGATACAGGCGACAAGACCAGTGACAAGGGTGTAGATGCTTTCATTTCTTAACAGCTCACTCTTCTTGGCAAGTACTTGTGATTCTGCTGTGGACACTGAAACCATATGTTAACATATCCTAAGTCAGAACTGTTGCAATTGCACCTGGAAAATCAGAACAGCTTAAACTCCTCTTCTGAAGTGATCCATGCACAGAAAATGAAGGAAGCTAATTTAAAGACCCATGGAGGTGGAAGTTATAACTGAAACTATGATGGTCCTACTTACTAAACTGGCAAACTATTGCTTTGAAGGAAAACATGTCAATCATTTGTAAAATCAAAGGTAAATGCAGCAAAGCCAAAACTCCCAGCCTGGTGGTTTGCAAAAAAGGGATGCCCTGGCTGCAAGGCAGATGGAAATAACAGATAAGCCAAACCCTTGACTTAATTAAAACGTATTGTTCTTGCTACTATTATTATTGTGAGTTAGAATTAAAGCTCTTTCTCTCAGGAGGTATTGAGCTTCATACTGTAAACTTTAATATTGTAAAACTGAAGAAAGAGATCAGAATAGGCACTTAAAAGTAATTAAAACAAACAGGCAAGAAAGCGGCCATCCTTCTTTGTTCATCTAAAAATGGAGAGCTGCTCCCTTCCTTAAACAGGGAAGACCTGCTCCAGCACCCCAAAGTGGCAATTGAAATTGGGAGGTTAAGTGCTGGCATCAGAAGCTTCACTTTGCTGTGCATTCCTGAAGGGGATGAAAGCCTCCTCTCGATCCCTTTTAATTTAATGGTAATTATGCTATTACTTTCAGTAAGAACAGCACGAGTCAGAGAGTCCTGGAAGAAAGAATATTGTTTAGGAGAAGCTAAGCTGCTTTTCTTTCCATATGTCACTCTGGTCATCAGAAAAAAAACGAATGGAAGTGTGTTTTCTAACTGGCAGCTCTTCCCGAATTTGCAGTAGAAATCCCAGTTGCACCAGCCTCTGAGTCTTTCAGCGTACAGTTTCACTTGGTCCAAATGACTTCCTAAAGGCCAGCTGTTTGGGGTCTAACAGGAATTACCCATCTGAGAGTCACAGGCTGGCTGTATGGACACAGGACCACACACAAATAGCCTCTCTATTTGCAGGAGTCCCCAGGACTGCAGTACAAAAGCAACAGAATTAGGATTCCCCATTTGCCTGTCCGTGTACCAAGCCAATGTGAACTGGCTGAAAGGGGGCAAGCCTTATGTGCAATTTCCATCCCTGTGTAGCCCAAATACATACTGAAAGGTCATTTTCTGTCTGTACTGTGCAAATTGAAGACTTGCATGTCAGAAGAGAAGCCATTATCTCATTAATGCCTTTACAGATGTCATGCTTGTTTATTATTGATTTAATTATAATGAAGTATAATTAAGAACAAATTATAGGAATATGCCTTGTTTATGATTCTTAAAAAAAAAAAAAAANGTCAGGCCATGCAGCTATTACACTGAGTAACCCATACTCATCTGAGTCATTCCCACTGAAATGACCAGGAATACTTGCATAACTTATGGGCACTGTCTGCCCGGTCAGTCTACTTATGATCTGTAACAAGGTTTGAAAACAAATTTTCCAATCATCTCCACCAACTGCACATTTGTTCTGTCCACAGAGCACACAAGAAATGGATTTCTTCTGAAATAAAACAGAGACCTACACTCCAAGGGTGCACCAAATGCACTCCATCACTCGAGTCCTCTGGTCAGCTTTAAAACATATGCATGATGGGGATGCTTTGTTCAAGGGGACAGAATAAATGCAGTCCAAAGCACGACCACTAAACTGCAGAGGAAAGGTCATCTACACCACTTGTATTTAGGTCAGCCTGCTGATCTACCTTCATTGAGATGAATTACTGGCTAAAATACAAAAAAGCTCTTATCTCGGAGCATGAATAGAGACTAAGTAGTGGAACTCAACCATGAGTCAAAAAAACCTTGAAAATCATTATTAGGGAGAAATTGCACGCAAAAAAAAATAGCATAAAAGATACATGGATACTGAATTCATGACTATGTGAGTACAGTTATGCACACTGGCAAAGCCTTAAGGCTCCAGTGAATTAGAACACATCAGTGTCCAGAAGTTATGTATTAAGTTGAAAATACCTACAAACTAGGAAGACAAAAACACACAAAATCAAACTGTATAGTATTTAAGAAAATGCAAATGAAGGAGGAAATTCAATTGTCTATGTAAAAAATATGTTTATTAATTTGGCCAAAAGTCATATTTATAGATTATGTCAGTACTGTTTTCTAAATAGAAAGCTATACATTTAATCAAATGAGTGGAGAGTGGGGAAGGGATGAAGAGTGGAAATTACAGTGTGTAGGTGCTACTGCACTGGCAAATCCAGAGCTTCTAGAAAGTCCTTGATAAATCTAAGATTCATGAACTGTGATTTTACATAATCTCTGTTTTCATGTTTTAAATATCTCAAACTGTCTATATGTAGGAACTGCTGCTGCTGCTAAGGAATAAACACATCCCCCATAGCACTTCACAGCATAACTGCAGCAGGGATAAATATGCTCTAAAAGGCTTTGATTGGGAAGAAAGCAACAACCATTTTTTTTGCCTTTTGCAAAATATGTAAATGAACCTGAAGTCCCTGGGCCCCTGATGTTATTATTTAGCTCTCAAATCACACTACTTTACAAGTCATGCACCAATCCAATGCTGTCTGAAGCTTGTGCACGAACCAAGATGAGAACTGAAAAGTCATAGGACCGTGAGCACCTGTTGTCTTCAGGGCTGGTTCAAATTCTCAGGATCTGCGAGCGAGAGCAGCATCTGACAGCTTTTCTGCTTCATTCAGGCATTAGCTACAGTATTGTTTCAACACTTATCCTCGACTGGGGCTGATGAAGCTGTTCGAGCACTCATCAATGGCAACATTGATAGCGTCTATTGAGGGCCACCAAGGCAAACTATTGCCCGGTGCATCACACAGCTCATCCCCTCCAGGCAGGGTGGGGGCTGCCAGGGACACAGCTGGAGCTAACAAGGCACACGGCCTCGTTATTCTTCCCCCAAAGTGACCTCTCCCTCGACAGCTGACCGTCGCTCCGGCTGAGCCCAGCCACGGGGGGTTGGTGCCCCGGGCAGGGTTGTCACCTGCCCCTCTCCTCGGGGCCACCAGTGGCCAGGTGGGAAAAGCAGCATGTCAAGCAGAGATGCGGGATGAGCTTTATTTTGCTAACCTTGGTAACCCTCACTAAACGGAAAAAAATTGGTGCCATCACTTTGCATCATTTTTGCTCTG
The DNA here is from genome assembly GCA_013397055.1 of Pachycephala philippinensis. Taxonomy (NCBI): domain Eukaryota; kingdom Metazoa; phylum Chordata; class Aves; order Passeriformes; genus Pachycephala; species Pachycephala philippinensis. The sequence continues at coordinate 2,757,912 of VWZT01004606.1, forward strand.
CAAAACCCTTTGACATCCACAAATCCCTGCAGGTTAATAAAAGAAGCGGTGGAATCACTCCCCCTGAGTTCAGCACAAACCCACAACTCAAAGAGCTACAGTTCCAAGTGAGTAAAGAAATACAATATAACCTCATATGACACACATTGTGATTTTAAACAAAAATTATCATAGTTTAGATGCATCAGAGTGGAATAAGGGGCCTGGAGTGGTCCCTTAGTGAATTTATATCCCGAATATGTCACAGTTACAAATGAATATAGAAAGAAAAAAAGACAAAGCAAGATAAACAAGACAGTTATCTAATAAACCCAAGATAGTATATTTCTGTGCTAGTCCATACTGTAGCAGCATTTCTGGCATGTTGAACTTAGACCAGCACAGGCACAAATAGAAGGCCAGGTAAAGAAAAGCACAGCAAGCACCAGTTTTATTTTAAGGGCCGTAGGAAGTGTCATGCCTCATGTAGGAGGCTGCTTTCACATGAGTGCCGTGAAGGCTGCAAAGAGAAAAGGGGTGTGTGTTGTGACTAAAACACCGCTGCTGTTTCTGCTAGCACGTTCATTTAATTAACACAGTCTAAATTAAAGTTTGGCTGAGACGAAGCAAAAACATGTCTAATTGCTAAAATTTGGGCCCTCTTCCTTAAGATCCCTCACCCTTCAGAGGGCTCTACACCGCAAAAGGCTTCTTTCCAAGTTTCCCAAGGACTCGCATAGTGAAAGACACTTCTCCCTGTGCTGGACACTTTAAAGTAAACTTGAAAATCAACCACTTGTGTGGGCAGTATTTTGCTACTACTGACAGGACTGACTAGAAGTAACTATAACTTTATCTACTAGCAGCAGTTACCAAGGGTCTCCTGGTCCTGCAGAGACAGGCACCATGACAACATTTCTCTCTTAGACATCAACAAAAAAGTGATACCTTTTAAATGCTGCTGTAGTATTACAGTCTTCCCCCATAGGTAGCTGAAATAAGGTCATGCAATGAATACATGAAACTGAAATCAATGATGAAATTTCACAGAGGTAGTAGAAGAGAGACTTCTGAATGTAAACACTTCTCCTCAGCCACTTCACCTACAGGCTTAGCTTTGCAGCTAGTTAGCTATGGCTAGAGCCAAATTCTTATCTAAAGACAGTCCTGGAAAAATAGAAGGTGGAAACTTGATACAAGGTTAAAATCTGGCTCATGCTATATGAAGTCTGAGATGTTTGCAGAAGCAGCAGCTTGCTCTGCATTTTGGGACACTTTCTAGTATTTAGTGTGTAGAAACAAAAACAAATGATTGTTTTGGTTTTTTTTCTTTCTGGTAACACTTTAATCTCTAGTAATCCTTAGCACTAAGTCTGGGTGTGTTTATCTTCTATAACCTGCATTACAGACACATGGAAGATACTCCTATGTGGAAGTTAAATTTCCCTGAAAAAGACTTTATTATGTGCACTTAGGGCTGCACTCCAGCTGCAGGGAGGGATAAGGAGGAGTGAAAACTACAAAATTTGGCTTATGGCCATGCTCAGGAAATTAACAGTTTCTTCTGGGATTTATCTAATCATTTGTCTATTTACAGTTGACAGCATCCCTGTTATCCCTTACCCCCTCTGGAGAAACACAGCTCACTCCAATGCCAACCAAGAAAACTGCATTGTAAAAAACACACGGAACAGACCCACAAGTAAACAACTCAGACAATGCTGTGGTTTTAATTTGCAGACGTTTTTTATAGGTTTTCCTAGGAAAGGCAAATGAGGTTTGGGGATTCTCCTGATAATTTTTGCACCACTGGGCTGTTTCCAGCCATTTCAAGAGAGGAGCAGAACTAAGACCTCATGCACCCAGGTGGCCAAGGAAAGCACACAACGTACTTGTTTCCCTCAGAAGAGGCAATAGTGTGAGCTCATGGCTTTCCAGGCACCAGGACATGCCCACTGAAGAAACCAGTCTGTATTATCCTACCAGTCTCAGAAATACTTTTAGCATGAAAAAGTCACAGTCTGAATCAAAAAAGCATTGGGACAAAACTGCTGTAGATGATGAAGACACCAAAGTAAAAGATCTGAAGGCACTGTTGCACAGGATGAAGAACTCGAAATTAAGCAGAATAAAGTTCTTCACCTAAGGCTTGCCATTGGCAACTAGGTCCCGTGATCACTGAGTTCCTCAGGTGGGACACACTAACAGGGGTCAATCCTGGACAATTCAGACAAACTCTTTCCTTTCAGTTTCCCATAGTTAAAAATTACTTTTAATATAAAGAAAGAGGGCTTGACACATACTTTGTAATGGGGTTAACTATATAATACTCATATACTTGTGCAAATCCTGTAATGCAAGGAGGTGCTCCTGGACTTCATGACTTCTAATGGCAGTGCCAGTTAGCTACTCCTTAAGCAATTCCTATTATCAATTCTGATTTCATTACATCTCTTCTTGCTTCTAGGCTGTCAAATAAAACAGAAGCTTGTGATAAAGGTTCTCTATGCTGCTCATCTTTTTATAGACTATTACATTTCCCTACCACACTCGAGTTTCCCATCCAATGAGTGCTATAAAAGCTTTGCTATGAGCCAATAATTTTTATTGGTCTAGTTTTGTATTGTCCTTTTCTAGATGACCAGCAGTGCCCCCAGTATTTCAGGTACACTCACTGACTTGTGTAATAGCTACAGTTCTATAAAATATTGCCAGCTTTTCTTAGTTAGTCTCTGTTCAGTTCACACTGTAATCTAACAATTTTTGCAGATTGTCATTGCTTCTTCTCTCATGATGCTCCCAGGTTAATGCAACACACTTAAACAGAAAAGTGCATACTTCTTCCCTCCAAGTGCTTCAGATCTTGACTATTAAGATTTATTTGCCATCCTCTGCCTTAATTTTTCACACGTTCCTCCGGGGTTAACTTTATGATTAAGTTCTGTCTGATCTTTGCTGGACATGACTTAAGCTAGAAAAACTTAATGTCATCTGAAAATTTTGCTGTATCATTGCTCGTTTCTTTTTCCAGTTCACTAAGCAGCACCAGACCTGGGAAAGAACCTTGCAGCACCCCTGCTGTTACCCTTTTGCTATGCTGAATCTTGTTTCCTGTACCTTAGCCAAAACCCCTTAACGAGTCCAGCCTGTATCTTTACCACCCTTCTCTCCCAAGGTTATACACCAAACTCCAGTTCTTATTCGAGTAAGAATCCTAGATTTACATGGATTTCCATGGTTATTTTGCTTGACAACAGGGTGTTTCCAAAATCAGGGAACAAAGATTGTTCTCACTAGAGGCAAACAGTGGCTGTGGTTACAGGATTATCTCAGTTTATTTTATTTATAGATCTTTATGGATGTAGCTTCTTTGCTCTGCCAAAAGATCAGATTGTAACTACAAGTCCAACTAAAGGTTTCCCAACTCAGCTCAGAGCTCGCCTGAATTTAGCTTTCCTGTTTCTCCGAGGATGGATTCATACTAATATACTTTTCTACCTGTACAAGGATGCAATGACACTTTTTTCTTGCTGCTCTTGTTGTTCTATTAGTACTTCACAGCGAGTGGCTTCCCTTTCCAGTGATACAGTATCACAATAATCAGAGCACATAATGCTGTCATCCTTTCCACATCAAATGAGAGAACCTGTTCCTTTGGCTTTTCTTAAAGGGTGATACTGAGGAAAACAGTTCCTGGAAAGCAAAGTCCTGCTAACCAGTAGAGTGTTTGCGGTGCTTTAGAAAGAGTCGGGGTTTGCTGAGCTACCACCACGTCAACCAAACGCAACATTGCCACGGTACATGTTGCACCGGACTGACGTTCATCCAGCGCCCGCAAATCGGGCTTTGCAGGGAGCCGCGATCATACGCTTAAGTGCCTTACGAGCCCTTAAGCCGTGCCACGGTCCCCCTTCGTGGGGGCGGGGGAGGAGGGGGCCGAGGCGCCCGGATGGTTCTCGCTGCCTCTATTTCTTTCCCGCGGGTAAAATTTGGCATTTGGTCCAGTGGGGGCGGGGGGTCCCACGGGAGGTGACTCCAAGCAGCGCGAATCCACTCGCCCCCCCAAGCGCTGTCCCCGCATTCCCAGGCAGGAGGGGGCCGCGCGTCTACTGCTGCCATCCCCTTCCTTTCCCTTCCCTTCCCCGCCGAGGCCGGGCTCCGCGGGCGATGCTCACCTTGAGGTACTCGTTCTCCGA
>VWZT01004606.1:2763265-2815874 GCA_013397055.1 Pachycephala philippinensis
CGTGTTTTCCCGGCTGCCTTCGCCTCCGCTTACAAGCCCCCCGCTCAGCCCACCGGCGCCGCTAACCCCATCACTGCCCCGGCTCCAGGCGCCGCCTTCGCCCGGCTCCTGAAATAGCCCCGCGGCTGCCGGGGCCGCTCCGACTCGGCGCTGCCCGCCCGTGCGCAGGATCCGCCCCCTCTGTCAACCAGCCAGGCTGCTCTCCTCCCGCCCGGCAAACTACTTTCCTCGCACGCTTTATTATAGGGACGCCTCTGCCAGCCTCTTCCTATCAGAAAGCCTCATTTAGGGAGAAATTTTGATTTCCCAGCCATGAGCTATATGGCGTTGCCCGTTTTGGTTAGTTGTTTTTTTTTTTTTTTTTCCCCCAAGCTAAGACTTCATGAAAACGCTCTCTCCAGGGACTGGCAACGACAAAACAACAGCCACCGCATTATCTCTCTGCTCAAGGCAGATACAGGTTCACCTAGAGGCAGAGCCGAGTATCCGAGGATATCAGCAAGTTCCTGGCTCTGGCTGTACTACAAAAGACAGGGACCCGTCCTTTCGGAACACGGGGATATGAAATTGCAGCCCTTACATTTGCAAAGCACTCGGAGAGTAAATGAAAGGGAGGAGAGGCTCAGGCGTGGGAAAGAGGCACAGCGTTAATAGGGAGAGCAGAGCAGCACCAGCCAGGATGTTTCCGATTCTTCCGCTTGGGCACAGCGGACCTTGGAGTAGCCTCTGTGGCTGCCGTATCTGTCAGACGAAATGGGTAAATGTGTGCTTAGCTTCTGAAGTCCTTGGGGGGCTCGGATCATCCACATCTGGAAGTCAGGGACTGCAGCGCGCTCGGGGGAGGACAGTCCCGAAGGCTTTGGGGGGGGATGGGAGGGTGGGCAGCACCCTGCGGCGCTCTAGGTCCCCCGCTCCCCTCATCTGGGCTCAAGGCATTGCCCCGAAAGGCAAAAGCCTCAAGGTCTGCTGGAGCCTGACGGCACCGGGCACCACGGGGTGGGTGGCCAAAGCGAGACCAGGCGGCTGGTTCTGGCAGTGCCAGGCCGGGGCCGGGGCCAGGCCGCGTTGCCCGGGGAAGACACAGGACCGCTCGAGCATCCCCGGGTCCTTTCTCCCGGTAAACGAGGGGAACACTGATTTATCCTGCTGAATAGCGCTGCCGCATGAGTATGCAACAGGTAGTCCTTACTTTGTAAAGGCTGCAAAGGTGAAAAAATAAAAAACCAAACCAAACGTTCAAATCAGAGCTGTGTTTACAGGTCTCCAGGAATTGGGAGCAGCTCCACGGCAGCGCCCCGGGCAGGCGGCGTGGGCAGCGCGAGCCGGGAGAGCGGTGATGGGCGGGATGTCGGCGGGGCCGGGGGCGAGGGCGGCTCCAGCCCCGGGAGAAAGCCGGGGCTTGGAGCGACAGCGGAGGGGGAGGAGGTGGCCAGGGTCCCTCCCCGTCCCTGCTGAGGGACAGACCTTCTGGACAGGGCGGTGTGGTCCTTCCGCGAGTGGGCAGGCGATGAAAGCTCAGCTCCGGGGCACCCAGCGGTGATGCCATGCTGTGTTGGGTGCTTTTTTTAATCTCTTGAAAAGTCTGCTTCTGTTAGCGCTCTTTATTTTCCACCCGTTGGCATCGCTGCCAGACGGCTGGGTTCCCGCATCCAAATGTGCCTTCCAGGTCACACGGCAGAGTACCTTTTGTGGCAAAGATTGGACTGGCTGCTGCCGTTGTGTACATCTACTAGAGCTACCGGCAGGACTTCGTTGGGCCAAGTCCTTTAAAAATTACAGAAAACACTTTGAGGAGAGGCAAATGCAACAAACCCACTCGCAAGTGTAAGCCCCCTCATTCTCACTCTGTGTACAACATTAGTAATTTACTTGTTTGGGTGAGGTAACTAGTGTAAAGAAGCAATATGAAGTGGCTCAGTTGATCTAGAAAAATGGCTATAAAATACAAACTACTGTTATACTTTAATGACATAGCATTTGCGCAAGGCCATCACACATTATCAGTGTTTCCTATCAAGCTGTTGTGCTCCAAGTTTTTTTTTTTTTTTAATTTTTTTTTTTCCCCAGTACACTGCTGGACAGTTCAAGGAATTCTCCTTTATCGGCGTGTGAAAGAGAGTGAAAGAAATGGCAATTGCTGTATTTCATATTGAGAAATAGCAATTATTATGGAAACACTAAATATTATAGGTGCTGCCCTACATGAGAGATATCAGAAATGTTGTTTTGCACTGCCGTATCACCATTCTCACTTGGTTTTGGCTATAAATTCCAAGAATAGATGGGAATTCCAGCTTGACCTACTAGATTTGCAAAGTGTTTATGCCTGTGATGAAAGGGGAACTGCTCTGTGGTAATTTATGAGTACCCTGTTTTGACTTTGCCCCATTAACAGAATGGTTCAATTCAAAAGGAAAATGAAAGGAAAAGTATGGCTCAAGATAAGCCACTTTTCTACAAACAATAGCTGAGGGACAGTGCCAGGCTTCTTTGCACTGGAGGGGAAAAGAATTAGGGATGTGAAAAGAGGAGTGCATTCACAAAAGGCTGGGAATTGTCTGGGAGAATTAATCTGAGACACTTAAGTGCTTGACAGAGCCCAGTTTCCTGTGGTTACCTTGTAAATTTTACATTGCAAATACGTGAATAAATACATTTTTTTCTATCTTACTTAGTCCCCCCCCCCCCCCGCTAAATACTTTGTTTCAACTGCTAAATGCTTTATATTTAAGATGTCTTGTTATATCGCTGTGCATCACCGACCATGAGCTCCTGCAGGCAAAGAGGACTAAAACTCATCCTGACTTCTGAGGAGGTGCCCTTGACAAACAGAGACTCAGAATAATGAAAGGCCCATGACAAGGCAGGGTGACCTCCGATTGGAAAGGAGACTGGAGAGTAGATACCTCTGTAAACTCCGTGTGTCTTTATGTTCTGTGCATCTTCCTCTCATTGAAACACAGTAATGTTCGCTGTCCTGGGCAGCACCAGTTCAACTAGGCACCTTAATAAAGTGATTTATTCGCATTAATGCTCAAACAAAATTGGGCTGTGGCACTGAAAACATGCTGCAACAGAACACGTTAGAGGGAGATGAACGATCAGTCACATCAGGATCCCTTTATGCTGTGCTGGCAGTACAAGGCATTTAATAACAAAGAAATGCAGCCCCTGTAGCCCTCCCTGGGCACGTGCCTGGCTGGGTGCAGATGGCAGATTTGTGTGGTATGAGGCCAGCTGTAGGATTTTGGCTGTGTTCCTCTGTCCTCTGCTGTCGTGCAATGCCATTTGGAGATCCCTACGAGAATGATGTAAACAGGCATGGCGTGCATGAGGATAAGACCCTAATATGAAAGCTAAGTACATACCACAGAAACCTCCATTGGGCTAGGCAAATGCCCAGTAAGAATTACTGGTATCATTTTACTCATTTATTTATATCAAAACATTTTTTCCTTTACTTAAAACTCGGTATTGGTTCTTACAGGAACACGCAGTCACAGACTACCACGACCCCCCTAATTCTCCTCTCTTTTAACTTGTTTGTAATGTCCAATTGTTTTCTGTTATCGTAAATTAGTCATGCACTCCCTCCTGGTGGAATGGTTTCTTATATGCTTGTGTAGCTCTTAACATAATAGGACGTCTGGGTGTTGGTTGAATAATACAAATAATCAGACACAACACTTTTACAACACGTTTATTTTGGCAATGCTGATATCCTTTGTCTCATTAATGCTGACATTTGATAACTGAGCTGTATTTGCACAAATAATTATGAAAAGTAGATGCTAAGCCTGACTACTTAGATTAGCTATCACACATCTTACAAAGCATAAGACAGTTTTTGGCAGTGCAGGACTGTCTAAATTCTTTTCTAGGGCTGAGGCACAAGAGAGTTTACAATTACTTATAAAACATGTGAAGAGGCTCAATCTAAATGTAAATTTGTCCCTCACCAGCCCAGCTTACAGTAGCCTAAGCCTAAGCTGTTATTTTCTCCTATTTCAAATCCCTATTTGAGATCTTCTTCAATGGCACCATAAGAGCAGCCAACTTATAATGGCCAGGCTCAGAGTTATAAGGGAGCACTGATGTTTACAGAGCTAAATCAAAACAGTAAATGAAGACACAAATGCATCCATATAGGCCATATGTATGGATAACCTAGCATAAGTCTGGTTGAGTCTATCATTATTCCCCCTTCATATGCTGCAGATCATGAGCTGTAATTTCTTTGTGGCCACATTGTGCTCTGTGATTATAGCATCCCAGAGGAATCCTAATCAGGGCCAGCAGGTGTTACAGTGACACGTTAACAACAGCAATGAGCCATAGCTTCCACAGAAAAATGTGTGACATTTTCAAGTTCACAAATCCTGTTTTGTCTTCTCTTTTTTGCAAGCTCTCTCTCAACTGCTCTCTCTCCCTGAGGGATACAAAGCCCCAAAGACCTTTTTTAAGCTTTATTCCTGGTCCCAGGAGTTATATCTAGATTGTCACTTCTTGCTCTTCATTTGTACAAAACCTGATTATTAAAGGTCTCAGTTCTTCACCGGAGCTTCTGTCCCACAGTAATGATATTTCTAATTGCCATAACTCAATAAGGAAATGGAAATAATTGCATGACTAGCTCCTATAAGGGACTTTAGCAGTAGAAGAAGAGCATAGGGAGAGGTTAGGCACATTCATCCAAAACTGTGATCCCCCAAAATCCATCAGCGAACCTTACAGACTCCTAACTCTGTTGGTAATCTTAATTTTGGCCATAAAACTCCATGGATGACCAGAGCTTTTTCCCTGTATATATCCATGCCTGCTCATTTGGAGCCAGCAATGGAGCCCCTGGGCATTGTGCAGTTATCACCAATGTTTTCTATAGAAATGTTTGGGGTCCACACAAAACACAGAGGCAGTCAGGGATTTTTGGGGTCCACACAAAACACAGAGGCAATCAGCTTTGATGAGAGAACAGCAGCACCTCACCTCTTGCAGAGGTGGCCATGTGACAGGGCAGCAAGTGAGAAGCCTGACTTTGAAGCCTTCCTCAGTCTGCAGGGATTAAAGACCAAACCCTTAAATGCCAAGGGGCTGATGGGGCTCGCTGACTGCTGTCAGTAATTCCTGCTGGTGCTGAGCCTTTGGGTGTGCGTGTGAGAAACCTCCTGGGATCAGGCTCAGGCTGGGAAGCAAACATGTCTCTTGCACCCTTGCTGGGGAGAGACCTTGTGCCTCCCTCTGCAAGCAGCAGGTGGTTCCCATAGGTGAAGCCATCCCTCCTCTTCCTGAATATGGAGCTACCTCCTCTCCCAGTTCCTCCAGCTCTGCGTTAGTCACTGCTACCCAGGCTGAAATCTACAACCCAGTTACAGGTGGGTGTTCCCAAGTGTGCACTGTTCCTCTTTCAATACCCAAGGAAATGTCAAAGAGCCAGAATGTTAAGTCCTTTATGTTCAGCACCACAAAAGCAGAGTTTTTCCAGTCTGGTGCCTGCTTGAGAGTCATAAAAGTTGATGCTGAGGACCAACTTGGTCTGTTACCCACGGTCCCATCTCTGCAGAGTACAGCCAGCTGTCATTTCCAGTGGGAAAATAACCTCCAAAATCATGTATCCTACTATTGTACCAAGGAACATATACCCTGCTGTTAGAGTTATTGCCTCTTTTAGAACTAAACAAAGAAAACATGGTTTCCAATATTAATAAATTTGTACTTTTTCTCCCCACAAACCACCTGTGATGTCAATAAACACCCACATGCACACTTCAAAATTTATCATCCGCTTACCATTGTAAGCACAAGTACTTGGGATCTGCTATTGTCCATAGCACATCACTGTGTGCCACTCATTTTCCAGCTCCCTAACTTTCAAAGGATTATTTATGTTTGACGACATGCAACAGGGAGAGACCAAATAAATCAAAAATCGTTGAGAATCAAAGGCTGTCTCTAATCATAGGCAGCAGGAGAGGAACAGCTTGTTCTGGGTCTTCCACCATAGACAGTGTGGAGCTGGCACAGGAAGGTAGCATTAATTTATCAGGTATTCAATAGGGAAAAAGAAAGATGGCTCATATACTTGTTACTTACTGAAGATGGATGCTTCTCACAGTTTCTGGTTATTCAAATTGATATGCATTACTGGACACACTGTTTGTAAGATACAGTTTGATAGAATCTCAACACCAGAAATATTTCACAGAATTATGAGACATTTTAAAAGCCAAGGAGCCAGACTAATAAGATGCCTGTTGGTTGGCAGTGTGATTAGTTTGGATATCCTGCAAGGAAAGTGTCACCTTACACTGAGAAACACATCAGTCTTAGAATATTACAAATTATCCATTTCTAATGGTACAGTTGGCTGAAGAAAGCTACAGAAAATATCATATTCTGCACACACACATACCTCTGATAAGTAACCAATATCCCAATATAGCAACATTTAGTAGGATTAACTTCCTAGATATATCTCTGCCAAATTTAGCTATTAGAGTCAGTATTTTTCCACAGTGCTTCTTTCCCACTTGTATTATTTCCTCCTACCCTTAGCACCCCTGCAACAATTTTTTGCTGACCATGACTAAGGAGGCTGCTCCCAGCAGAAACTAAGCCCCAAATATTCATTCATTCGCACTTCAGTTCCTCCTAAGATGCATGGGCAGACATGCAGTATTTTTTGTTTTACCTCTTCTCAGTAATTTCTAGAAATCTACCTCCATTTTATCCTAAACCTTTAGGACCTCTGGCTTTAGTGCCAGTTCCCTTCAAAGCTGTAGCCATTTTTGATTTAAATCGGTTTTTTGAGACAGCTGCTCCTTAGTTTTTTTCCCGCCTCTGAAAATCCCAAACAATTGCTTCTTACAAATACTCTGACTGTGATGGTTTAGGAGTTCCTTTGTCCTCAGTGCATCTGCTGTTCTGTTAGGGCTCAGAAAAGCTGATTGCTGACGTCTGCTTCACAATTCCAGTGCTTCCACATGGAATTTCCTCTCCAACTCTCCCATCCAAATTTGGGGCATGTCACTGCATTCCCATGTGACACGCAAGCTCTCGATTATGCAGCACCTTTGAGGCAAGCACACGGATACCTCCTGCAGTTTAGACTCAGCTGAGAAGGCTCCACAATGAGTTGAGGAATCAGTGATTTTTAAGGAACGTGCAAACAGTGTTTAAGGACCAAAATTAAAGGCTCAGAAGAAGCAGGGCCAATGAGCAGGAATGCATTATCCTAACATAAAGAGGAGTATAAGCAAGTAAGACTGATTTCCATTCACTGGAGGAATGTTTGCAAGACGGACCATTGATTGTGGGAAACGTGGAAGAATAAAATACCTATGAGCTCAGCACAATTTAACTCACCAAGAATGGTATTAGGGGTATGCTCAGGGTTCTGTGCTCTTTCAGTATATATAAAATTGACTTTAATTTTTGAATTTAAATAAATGTGCTAGCACCTCCTATTCAGAAGTCAAAGAAGCAGCTTTGCTTGCTTTCTTGTCTTGTAGGGTATTACAGTTTGTTTCTTATCAGTAGCAGAATGGAGAATGGTGTTTCCCTGCACCTGTAACAGATGGTTCAACAATAAAGATGTTCACTAAACCAGGGAGTTAATATTCACTGAAAAATATTTTCAGACCAGCAGACACACGTTGTAGCACATCCAAGAGGTGTCCTTAGCACTGAATTATTAGAATTTCATAAAAGGCTCAGAAATTTGACATGTTGTATCTTTAAAACACTTTGGGGGGGTTTCTTTTTGAGGCTAGATTAAAACAGTTCTTTATATAATTTGGAATCAGAAATGCTGGTGTTTTATAAAGAATAAGATACAATCTGATAACTAATTGTTTTACTGCATTTCAGGTTGTAGATTCGAGCCCAGAATTGTGTTGAAGTGTCTTGCCAGGGCAGGAAAAACAAGGAAGAAGAAAAGTTTTCTAGTTATCTTATCTTGTAAAAAAGCTTGGAGTCTGTTCTCCATTTTCTGAAGGAAGAAATAGCTCTTTGTCAACTTCTTGCCTGGCAATGGAATGAAAGCTCTGCTAACCTTTATTTAAAATTGTGAGGTGACAGCATGGTGCTAGCACTGACCAGCCTTGTGATGTTAAATGTATTTAACTGCCTCACCTGCGCAATAATTAGTCCAATACTCATATGAAGATCTTTTTACATTGAAGACAAGATAAACCAAATTGTCCGTTTATTGGATATGTATCTTGGTCTGGGAGTGACTACAAGTTCACACTGCTGTCCTTCTTACACTGATGTTGCAACTTCCTAAATTAATTTTATCCTGACCCTTGTTAAGAACAGGCACTCGTTGGAGAGATGCCACAGCAGTGGGTGTCCCAGGAGTGTTGCTCACATCTGATCCCAGCCCTTCAGCCCTGAGCTGTGAGGAGATGGGACCTGGGTTTGGTTTTCCACCCTTTCTCCCATCTCTGCTCCTGTCCCAAGGGCTTGTGTTCTCCATCCCCAGGCAGGGACTGGTGAGCTGGGTGGTTTGCTCATCTCTGGGTAGCTGAATGGTCCAGGAGCGTAGGCTGGAGTGTGGGCTGGAGCCCTGCACGTGCTGCTTCTGCTGCTTGTTTCCCTGGAGAATGTTAAATCCACTGACTATGGTGGCACAGCTTGTGACTGCTTGGGTAAGACTAGAATAAGCCCAGAGGGAAAAAAAGAGCAGGAAGATATCCCTTCCAAAAGGGGATGTCAGCACAGAAGTGAAATCACAAACCAGCTGCCGCTCTGTGTGAGTGCAGAAGATGATTCAGCATTGGATGCAACACAGACATTAATTAAAAATAATAAAATGAAGCCATTGAGACTTCCACAGAAAATCTAACATTCTTCAAAACATCAAGAGCTTATGAAATGCATAATAAACCATTTAGTTCGAAAATTTCTAAAGAGTTTTTATAAAATCTGACTTTGGAGGTTCTTGACAATTCATCTTGTAATGAGCTAACAATTTTGCAGGGTGGCAAGTGTGCAGGTATAACTGGAAAAAAAGGAAAGCTGTTAAACATTGAACTTGTCAAGGAATATCACAATAGGATTGGCATTTTCAACCTGTTTATTTGAAATTTAGAAGAGAAAGGGAACGTATTCATTCACCAAATTTGCTCATAGCAAAATACTATTCTGGTGGCTCCAGACTGTGACAGACTCTAGGAAAACCTTAATGAAATTACAAAATAGACAATTTTGTGGTAAACTAAATTTAGACCCACGCAAGACTGGGAACTAGAGATGAGCAAATAATTCTTTCTAAAATGCATTCAGCATATATGGCTTTTGTATGTGTTTGAGAAATGCTGAAGACATTTATGTGAATATGATGAAGAGAGGTTTCTGAAAGTATAGGATTAACTGAATTGAGTGAAGTGAAAAAGGAACGTGGACAGAGTGGAAAATGTGACAGTACGACATAGAACATGGATGAGTTTTTCTCCACCGGTTTTGTATGAGAGGGTACTCTACAGAATTTTGAAAATATAAGCTAAAACATATACTCTGCATCACAGCTTAGCAGCAATAAGAAAAACTAAGCTAACAAATATAAAATGAGCTTACAATGACAACAGGAGTAAATACAGAATGGGGGAGAAAAAAAATCACATTTTGAAGGAAAACGATAGAAGGACAATAGAGAAGCTCAGAGAGTTTGTAGGCCCAAAATGATCAGTTTGTTACCACAAACAGTTATCCTTGTTATCACAGGAACCTCTTTAATGTTGTCTATTCATTTGGACAAGTCAAGAAAGATTTCAGTAGTTAAAAACATAACTTTAGTTCGTTTTGAAAAGGAACTTCTCCGTGGGTTAAAAGTAGGAAATGTGCTGGTCAACATTATCTGACCCCCCAGCCAGTGGGCATTGTAGTTGTGTGTGCTGAGAACAACTTGGAGATGAGAACTGGATTAACCTTTCATCATTTTATGAAGATCTGTGCTGAGCCTGTTTTGACACTCCTTACAGATAACTAGCATCGGATTTTAAGTTATATTGCACATCCAGATTTCTGTAAATCTACCATCACACAGCAAAGTGGAAAATTTGGGGGACAGGAGAAAAAATATGGATGAGGAGAAAAGGGAAAGCAAGGTTGCAAATGAAATTACCTTCCAAAAATTAATAAAATACCCCTAGGTCTAGGACATACTTCCTGTTACAGTATATTTGGAAAACTATCCCAGTGCAGCCTGACAACGACTTGTACCTCCCTCTTCCACGTGTCACACGCCCTTTCCAAGTGGATGAAGAATATGGAGGGCAGGGAGGAGGAAGGGACTGGTGGAGGCTCCATGAGTCACCACGGCTGTGTACAACACCTGCTGGCTGTGCCTCCCTCTAACAAATCCACCCCACACACCACAGACCTTTCTTGCACGAGGATGTCCCTCTGCTTTCTGTGTTCACTGGTGCAGAAGCCTTTCCCCCTTCCGAGGGTGAGCAGCTTTGCTCCGAGGAGTCTGAGCATAATGTGGCAATTCATGAGGAACACGGCAGTGCAATTCCATTTCAGCAACAATGAGTTTATGTTTGTGCCACCTCTCATTTTTAATTCATGAGTACATTAATTTTGTATCATTTTCATCATAACTAGAGCTTTTCCTGCAAAGGAACACTAAGGATTCATTATTTTTATCTTTTTTTCCCTGCTATTCTGCTTCGCTCTTAGTCACCTTCTCTACATGAATCAATATTACTTTTCCGAAAAAACGGGCATGTGGGATTTATTCAGGCAAAGTGCTGATATTAAAACTGGGACAATTCCCTTTAGCAATAAACAGTGAACAATAATGTAAAGCATTATGGTATGACAGCCATCATCTGAATGAAGAATACACACCTGACTCATCCCTTTTGCTGTCTGTCAATAGCAATACATTTGGATGTGGCAGTGCCTCTGTATGCCACACAACTGGTTGCCTTCTCGTTTCTTTTGGACTTTTGTACTAAAAATCTGTGTTCTTCACATTCAAAGATGTTTATCTGTTTTTATAACACACCTGTTCTTCACTGAAGGCCAAGAAGGATCTGAAACATATATTAAATCGGCACTTGTTGCTAATTATTTTTAAGTCTATCACATTTTGTAACTTTAAAGCTCTCTTTAGTTGCTTTAATTTTGGGCTCTGTACACCATCCTTTTTCCATTCAAGCCACTATCTCAGGAGGCAAAGCCATGTACTATTTTAACAGACTCCCAAAGAGATGAAAAAGTTATGAATGGATCCTGTGGTCTAGATGAACACCTATTGTGCTGATGTGACTGTATGAAACACAAAAAGAGGATAAAAAGGGAGGTTCACTTTTGGCATTTAGATTCTTTTCCTTTACTATGCTTTCCCTGAAGCATGTCCCTGCCTTTGTTTAACTCCGTCTCCTGCTTTCTCTTCTCTTTTAACTCATGCTCATTCAGAGTATTAAAATCCCCTTTGTCCTTTGGGCCACATTACTCCTATCTTCAAATCCTTGTTGCCTGCAGCATAATTTTTAAGGTCTGATCCTCCCATCTTTGTGGGACTACCAGTGCTTCATGCTTCTTTCCAAGCATAAAATATAATCAGGGTAAGAAAGACGCCGGAGGCCTGTGGAGTTTGAAACCATTATGTTTAAGTCTGGCAGTAGGTCAAGGCAGAGATGCAGCTGCAGAGCTGTATTTTGGTGTATTTTTTATGCCTGATCTGTAGCAGAGGCGAGTTGTGTAAACTACCTGTTGAAACCTTTGTGTGATGGAAAATCACAGCACCAGGAAATTTACCACCAAAAAGAGAACAGGGAAGGAGAGGCAAAAAGATAACAGCTGCTCAGTGAACTCATACCTCACTATGGGATGAAAGAAGGTGACCAGAAAAACCCAGTCATGGGTACTTGGAAGTGTTTTCCTGCCTCGCCTCCTCAAGAGCAAGTAACACAAGTAACATCCATCCACTGCAGGGACAGCAGTCACAGCCTTTCAGGATGAATACAAAACTATGCCTTCAAGCTCTCTCTCTCTTTTTTTTTCCTCCCCAAAATGACACATTTATGGTGTTCACCCTTGAAGAACTTTCAAGGATACATACCGATTAGTTTGATGCAAAATTAATTAAGGACTAGGAATGATGATATATGTATCCATTCCTGTATCAGGCATGGAATACGCTGAGAGAAACCAGGTTACAGTTCTGCTAAGTTAATAAATGCTGTTTTGGGTAATCACTGTGATTGCACAGAATACAGGCAAGCTCAGGACAGGAGTGCAGGTGACACTTCAGTGGTCACTGTGAGATCAGAGACGAGCCAGGTACATGTTTTTCTATGTCCTAGCTCATTGTCTGCAACAGTGCAGCTCCCTGGTAAGGAATCTGGAGTCTCCTTCAGTGACTTACACTTTGGGAGGAACCAACTACTACAACCATGAAGGTTCAGACTCGAGTCCTGCTGCTCTTATTTCATATAATATTTGTAGCTTCTTAACAGTCCTGCAAACTCAGAGATCAGCCCCAAAGCTAGAGGTCAGATTCTCAGGCTGTGTCTCAATGGCTCGATAATGTTCTTCTGAATACGGGAAAAATTAATAGGAAAATACAAACTGTAAACTCAGTATTCAGTAGATTATATGCTTTACTTTTTATTCTTTGGTATCTTGGTGAATTTGCCCAAAAATTTGTGTTCCTACTGCATGTTTTATCTGATAAGTGATATTAAATAATGCTATTCTTTTGGCTGGGTGTCATTTGTCCCAATTAGCATGCGTACTTGAAATTTTACATTGTATTAAATGAAGACTATAACCCAAGCAAAACTATCAAATAAAAGGTTAAGAATTGAAATCTATATTGTTATCCCAAGGCTACGACACAGTAAAGAGCAGAGTCTTTCAAAGAATACCATACAATACATTACAGATCTAAGCTTTTCAAAGCAGGATATGCAGGATTAGGGCTACATTTAAATCCAAACATGATAAAAGGGAAAAACCAAATAGGCAAAACAGGACTACTTTACAGTGTTACATAAGAACTTACATAGGAAAGTAATTCAACCCCTGATTCTATTTTGTAATGGTATCAGGAGGAAAAACAATATTTAAAAACATGAATTCTTTTTTAAAAAATTTGTTCTTATCTGATACCATAAATATCAAAATACTTTAATCCAAACTGTATGGCTGTTACCGTCACAGCACAGAGCTCATTTTGTTTGTGAGCCTCAGTCCTGTATTTACTGTTTCAGCACATTTCAGCTTCTCTTCAGTAACAGCTCAGCTCTGACATTTGGGAGTTTGTGACCACTGAAATACTCGGCTTCATGACGCTGTTCAAATAACCACAGCATTATCTACACTACGTTCTATTTTCAAGCTTGTGACAGATATTCTCAGTACTGACTCAGTCTTGAAGTCCCTCGCATTTTCAGGAGAACATGCTAAGATTACACCATCCTTTGGGACTATGTATACTGCCTACACAATATACATCTACTTTGTAAGCAGCTTAGGGTAGGAACCACGTATTATATAAAGTTGGGTGTATAGCCAATGCCCTTATTTAGTAATAACCCATGCTTCCACTCCTCCTGACTGCAGTGCCTGGTGGCAGACTGGGATTTGTTTGTGAGGAGATGAGTGGTAGCACAATAACATCTACTAAAATGCACTTGTTATTCCTGCCTTTCTCATTCAAAGATGAAGACGGCAGGCAGCCAGCGGCATAACCTCCTTGGTAATTGATATGCGTAAGAGGCTCCTACATCCTATCCATGTCTTTCCATCTTCTATCTCCCCAGGAAGAAATGCTGTGGTGGAGATGGCAGCATTATCCTCAGGAGGGTACCACTGCTCCTTTCCTTCCCTGTCTCCCTTGGACTCTCCCCTGGGCTCTCAGAAAAATATGTTGCCTTTGAAACGCATGTGCCAGGATATTATTCAAAGATTTATGGTTCCTGATTCTTGCTACAGTCCGCTTTAGCAGCTTTGTTTACTTGGCAGTGTGAGGGAGGGAGGAGGGAACTGGATTAGCCTCAAAACCCCACAACAAAAGGCCAAAAAGCGCTGCTTTAGGCATTTAATAATCTGCATTTCTAGAGAATTACTGAATATGCCGGAATTATCTCTTGAAAATCTGGTGTATTTTAAAAGAGTTACTCATAGCACTTAAGAGACACTTCACATAAAAATAGATTTGAAATCAACAGGAGTTTTGTTTTGATCTGGTAACCACTGTCATGTACCATAAGAAAAGAGCAAAACAAAACATTCTGGTTTTATTTACCTTTAGAAGCATAAACGTTACACTGATAAAAATAATCAGAACCATTGGGATCCAAGCACTGGGAAAAAGAAAGGCAAACAGTTCAGGGTTTTGGTCAAGTGAACAGTTTTCTTCCTGTTTGTAAAGACCTTTACAGCTGACAGGGGACTACAGTATTTCCCTGAACATTGTTTGGAGAGAGGACTGGAGTATTGTTTTTGTTGATATTTTTATTTAGGAGATGAAGAAAACTACCTAGTCTTTGCTCATGGTATTGGACAGATATCATGCAGTGGCTCAAAACGCTAATTTGCTTAATTGCATTAGTCCACTCCCCTCCTGTTATGGGAATTCAAGCTTCAATGGCAAATTCAACCTCTTAATGAGATTATGGTGACGTTCCCAATATCAGGCTGTGGGGTGGCAAAGGAGCCACACGTTTCCGTGGTGACTGGCTGAGTGGTTAACCCTGGTAAGATGGGGTGGAGAGGAGAATCAGCCTGAGTGACAGTACTTCATCCTTTAAACTTCAGTTCATGGCTGAGCAAAGCAGAAATAGTGCCAAGCAACGACCATGGGGAAATTACCCTTGTTTTAATCTTTGTCTCTTCCAGCTGATGTCAGTAGAAAGGGACAAGACAAAGGACCTCAAGCTGTGGTAAAGATCATTAAAACAGAAGAGTATAAAGCCATGGACATGCCTGTGCCATCTATTAAATATTAATATCAGTTGAATGCAGATATTTTTCTTTGTTATTCTGTTTGATACTATCATTATTATTATACCTTTAATCCATTTAATGTAGTTTTATTCCTTTTTTAAGCTCCTTTGTAATGAAGGTGCCTTTTAGTCAGCTCCACCAGCTAATCAGATTGCTTTCCCTTCATTACTCACATTGAGCTTTTAAAGCCTGAAGCCTAAGCTAACTGGAATATATGGTCACGATTTAAGTAATGTGGAAGAGTTGAAACTATGCCAGAAACACAGCACATAGCTGTGTTTTTACTGCCTTCATATTAAGAGCAGGTGAGATGCTTTTGAATCAGGGACTATTCAGTCAAAACCATGCCCAATTACTGTACAGGACTATAACAGATGTGTTTATCACTCACATATTTCAGTGGAAACAACTAATAGCCTTTTTTGCTATTTATCCAATAAATTTTGTGAAGACAAATGCAGGGCAATGTTAAAGAGATCATGTCTGTGAATGGAGAACGACAATAATTTTTTGTGAGTATATTATTTTTTTCCCAAGGCAAAGATATTTCTGAGTCAGAGGACAATGCTGCCCACATGCGATTAAGGAGTCTATAACCCACACACATGGATCCCCCGAGCCCAGTTTAGTCCACAGCAGTGCAAATCTAGAGAATTTCCATTGTAGTCAGTAAAATTAAGCTGTTGTCAGAAACACCCATAAACGCAAAATTGTTACCTCTTTTCACAAGCCTGTGTATGTGAGAAAAGATTGGAGGCGCAGGCCCGCAGGCAAATCTGAATGAAGGGCTTCAAGGGCTAGATGAATTCAAAAGTGATAAAAAACTTACTCTGACCACCAAGCACCACTGGTGTGTGATTTGCCTCTCTGGTATGTGGCTGCTGCCCGGGAGTGTGGTGGTGGGGAACAGCAATCTGGTGCAAGGGCAAGAAGAAAAGGAGAGACCATTACTACGTGACACCACCAGCAGCAACCCCTAATGCTCTAATTTAGTACAACTGAGAGTGTCATCAATTGCTGAAATCTCTTCACTATTTTTAAACCTTAGGGAGCAAATGGAAATCACATTTTAAAGACGGAAACTTAATTAGGGTTTCTGAGAGCTAGTCATTTACCAAAGGAGAAGCGACAAGGGCAGCTCTACATTCCTTACCTCTCCTCTGGGAAGGTTTCTGATGTCTGCTGCCGATCCACGCGGTGTTTCTTTTATTGTGGATTTATCTGTGATGGCTCCCGGCAGATCAGTTTGATGTAGCTGGTCATCAGGATTAAAATGGAAGAATCAATAGGTTTTTCAGTTTGCGTTTTTGTTTTCCTCAGCACTTTTAGGAAAGCCTGTAATTCTCATAATCACATCCTGACCTTGATTCCCAAGATCATCTATTTTTGAAGATACCTACACTGTAATCAAAGTTGCCATTACGGCATTGCTAGTTACACGTGTAGCTGCTTTCATCTAGCTAGACTCAGATTAAAGGTTCCTGCAACATTTAGGCTGCTGAAGCCAATGGCAGGAAGGCTGTTGTAGCAGTGGAGCCCTTAACAGCCCCACAGGGGATGATGGGCATCCACTTGTGAGGACCAAGGGCTTGGTGGCCCTTCCCACGACAGCTCCTGCCTCTATGGCTCTGCTGGAGTCACACTTTGGCTTCCTAGAAATACCTTGTTACCCCCATTACGATCAATTGTCTGCACTTAGGTCTTTAAAACATGACCTTCTTCAGTCCTTCAGCCCAAGTATTTATTAAGTGCGTGGATGATTTTGCTCATTAAGTTCTCACAGTCCATGTGGGGTGAGAGCAGCAGCCACTGTTGTGGCTGTGACACACATTTGCAGCTCCTCCTCTTTAACGCTGGAGTTTTTTTCTGAAAATTTTTCTGTCTTGGCTTTCTTCAAGTTTCTTTGCTTCCTGTTGCTCTAGAGTTCAGGAGAAGTCATTCTGGTGTACTTCTGAAAGTTCAGCAGGATCAGTAAGTTAGCAGTTTAAGAGGCTGAGAGGCTGGGAAGAAGGCGAGATAATCACAGCAGCTTTATAAGGTATTTAATACAAAATACAATCAAATATTTTGATAAATAAATTAGGAGCCTAATCTCTCTTGGCTTTCCTAACAGTGAAAGAGATGACTCGTCCTGATTCCACTTGGTGGAGGAATCTAATTTAAGCATTCAGATTTAGATGAGTTAGTATATGATGTGATGACTCCTTCCCACTCCTGTTCATTTTTCCACTGCTCACATGGGTAGGAAATTCAGATGTATGTTACTATTTTTTTTTTTTTTTAGCCTCGTGATGTGACCCCTTATTGTTAATGAGAAGAGATTAACCTTTTGAAACGTGAGGATGAAATTACACTCTTTTCAGGAGTAGAGTCACAAGCTAATATAATAATGTAGAGCCTAGGAAAGAGCTATGGAGACACCCAAATCTCAGATCTGAAATTTGTTCCTATAATGAGAAAACTGGAACACTTATTAAATGGTTATTTAAACAGGCTCAGGATCACAATCCCAACCAATTCTGCTTTGGCCAGGAATAAAGAACAGTTAAGAGAGTAAGGATGCAAACACAGACCTCCACCCACAGTTTCAGTGGGAGAAAAAATCTTCCAGATGGGTTTTGCCATTGACTAATCCTGCAACAGCAAGAATTTTTATTAGCATTAAGAGGCCGAGGAACTAAAATGAGCTCTTAAAATGCAGCCCCAACACTGTCTGGAACTGAATTTTGGGTGTGTAATATACACTCACAACAGACTTTGGCTGTACTAGGTTTTGAACACAGCTGCGAGCACTCATGTAGTCATTCCCTTAGAAACATCAGTCTTGGTTATGGAAATACTAGGAAATATGGTTCTGGAAATCCCTAGAAAATAACTACTAGTCATTATGAGAGATCACTCTCATCTGACCAGAAGAACTGTGGAATATAGGCAATATTATGTGGAAATTAGAAAAAAAAAGGGTATGAAGGCAAAGAAATACCAGGATATACCTTTGTTACGCTGCATTACCAAAAAATATAAACAAATGGGACAAAACGCACTCATGATTCCAATTTGGAATTTGAGGAATTCTTTAGTTACAGCTCTGCCAGAGGTGAGGGGTCAAGGACACTGCCCTTCTCAATGCCAACATCATTTTCAGATTTCCTGACATATGCTGAGGTGCTTGCGTTTCCATAGGGGAGGAAGAAAAAGGTATAATGCAATGGGCACTAAGTAGGTTCATCCAATTGTCGTGGTTTAACCCCAGCTGGCAACTAAGCACCACAGAGTCCCCGTCACTGCCCCCCTACCAGTGGGGTGGGGGAGAGAACAGGAAGACTCAAACTCCTGAGTTGTGATAAAGACAGTTTAATGGGAGAGAAAAGGAAGAAAACAATAATAATGATAAAAGAATTCAAATACACAAATCAAGTGTTGCACAATGAGACAGCTCACCACCGACTGGTACCAGTCAGTTCCTGAGCAGTGGCCCCCAGCCAGCTCCCCCCCAGTTCATATACAGAGCATGATGCCATATGGTATGGGATATCCCTTGGGTCAGTTGGGGTCAGCTGTCCAAGCTTTGTCCCCTCCCAACTTGTGCCTCTCCAGCCTTCTCACTGTCAGGGCACAAGAAGCTGAAAAGTGCTGTGAGTCGTTCCGCAACAATTGGAAACATCAGTGTGTTTTCAACCTTACTTTCATACTAAATCCAAAACACAGCACTGTACCAGCTACTAGGAAGAAAATTAACTTTGTCCCAGATGAAACCAGGACAGAAAATGCAGAAAATACTTACCTACATTAATGCATCTCCCTCTTGGTTCTACTGTCTAGCACATCACTTGGAATGTCATGTCAAATATTGCAATGCTAGAAATAGAGGTTTTGCTGCTGTAGTTGACATAGTTTCAACAAAAGCTGAGGGCTGAAGTTTTCCGTCCACCACAAAAGTAGCCTGACGTTGTATATTTTAGAAACAAAGTACATACAGACCATTTCTTGTTGAAAGATGCTTCCACTCATATGCTAATGATTTTGTTGGCAAGATCTAGACTATCCCTTTTAATATTATCAACATTTGTTTCAGTTTCTCTCTTCCATTTCAGCCTATCTGTTTCTTTTTTCCTTCCTTCTTTTCCATCCCTTCTCATTCTTCTGCTCCCACTGCAATAGTGCTCTGAAGGCTCCTGGCAGTCCTGTCCTGTAGGTCCATGCGTGCATGAGACTTCCATGTGACAGCTCCTTGGATCCTGATCCAAGGGTCTGAGCCCTGCTTGCTGGGGCTGCCAGAGGGGTGCAGCTTGCACAGTGCTCAGCCAGCTCCCTTCTGACTGGCAAGAGGCTGCTTTGATGGCTCATCTGGGCACACCAGGAGCTCAGCTCAGCTCAGCTAGTGCTGACAAGGTAGGCACTTACCCCACTAAATCTGACGGCCTGACAATACAGGTTTAATACTAAGGAGGACAATTTCCTCTCCCTGTACCTCATTAATATTTGCTTGACTAGTCTCATGTCTTCTTTTCTTCCACTTTCATTCTCCCATCTAAATTCAATTTACTTGGGACATACTCCCATCCATTTTCCATTTTCTCTTAGTTTTCTCCACAAACACCTCCGTAATTCTCTTCCCTAAAGTAGCAGTGGCCAGGCACGTGGAGTGGATGAAGCCCTGAGTAGTTACTGAGCTCCTGAGCCCTCACTAACACAGCTTTGTGTGGGGTAAAATAAGACAGAAGGGGACACGATGGGTCATGCACTCAGGAGAGAGGTCAAGGTGCCAGCCACGGCTGAGACACACTTTCTAACGAGGAGCTTTTAAGAGAGATCAAAGATGAGGCTGTCCAGATGTGCTACGGTTGCAGCGTGCCAGAGGAGGAAGGAAACAGGCCCATCTTTGCTGAAGCTTCTCACAGGAGAATGAGGGGATCTAAGGGAAGAAGGAAAGCATGAGGCACTGAATGGCCCAAGAGAGGAAGGGTAGATCTGACTCCCAGGTGAGTTACACGGTGTGCAGCATTTCAGACATGAGGTTTGGCTGTCCCACACACCCACTCACATTTGCATTCTACCTCTCATTAATGTTACTTACTCTTATATTTTGCTATAAGAGGGAGGGAGATGTGGACCTTAAAAGGCACACTGCTTTCAGAAAGCCATTACTGCAGCATAACCTCCTCTTCTTCTCATGGTAGAGCTCGGACAAGTTAAGACTTTCTCTGAAACCACTGACTTGCTAAAGTTTTTTGAAAAACTGAAACATACAAAAGAGCTCCATATTCATACAGTAGGAATTCAGTTTCTAGATGGCAGCTGATTAGAACTGGATGACTGATTCAATTAAAGAACCCCGATGCCTGTTGATCAAACTGATAACTGATGTTCTGCAGGGACTGCTTTTTGACCTATCCAGAGATAGGCAGACACCTGGAGGCAAATGTCTAATTTTAATTTAGAGCCCTGCATCAGACAAATCCCTCTTTTTTGTTGTTCTTGTCTCTCAAACACTGATATTTACTTATGATGCCTACTTAGAGCTGTGCAGTGCATAGCAAATGTTGGTCTTATTGCAGAAAAACTGAAGTTCACATTTTATCACTGGCCAAATTGCATGCTGTGTCCATTTAGGGGGAAAAGAGAAGCTGAACTGTTCAGAATCGCTCTCTTCCGTCCTCTTTTGAGTTTCATTATCAATGACATTTTCTATTTCAGCAGACACCTAAACTTTCTTTATGAGCTTCCAGCACAGCCTGGCACAACTGCCACTATTTAAATCTCTCCTATACAAATACATTTTATCCATCAGTATCTCATGACCCAGGAAGACATAAAACTCAATTTACTCATTAACCTTAGCTTTCTGAAACTGCAATTACTGCCCTGTGCAGTCAGTAATTGAATTGAAAACGGGTAGCATGCAAATGCTAGCCAGTGCTAGCTACTGCTAAATAGATAATCCTGCACGCTTACCAAAATTGCATGTGGCACACAGACAGCAGGTAGGAAAGCAGAGTGTTAGAAAGGAAAATGCACAAAGTAGCATGTGCAGGGATTAAGGAAATGCAAAAGACCAGACTCACAGGAACCCAGTCAGTGGGAATAAACACAACATTGTATTAGCTTAGGTTTACGATTACAGTTAATAGCATGCAGTTATTAGTTTTGCATTGAAAAGCATTTTCTGAGCGGATGGTTTCACCACAGAATCAGATCTTTTCTCCCTGCCTTTTGTAATTCAAGATGCTGGCTAACATTTTACATAGCCTAGTATCTCCTGCCCCAGCTGTCATGAAAGAGATCAAGACATTACAAATAAGGACTGGCCTAACAGAATGAGACTCAACTTGAAGTGTGCTTGTCTTTCAACATTGTTACTTTCCATTTTTTTCCTCCCACTGAAGCATGAATGTATGCTTATCCAGGCTTGCAGAAAGTGCTTTTCCATTTTTCAGCTTGATCTATGTGTAGATGACCCTGATCTCTTGCAGCTACATTTCATATCTCATCACGGCCCTTGCAGAAGTATCTCACTGGTTGGCTGAGTGCATTTATCATGAAACCTCATATCCCTCTCACATTTAACTTGTTTTTTTCAGCTTCCTGGTTTCAGTCCTAATTTCTTAATTTCTTCCTTCACTATTGGGAGATGCTCCAGTAAGTAAAAATGTCACTTAAAAGCTTGACTCACCATGGTTCTGAACCCATACAAGGCATACCTACATTAGTATTTTAATACAGGACTGTTCCCTCTTGCTGCACCTTGGTTCATGTCACAGAACTGTGTTGGAGAACATGAAGAGGGTATCTACCCTAGGAGTCTGAAGCAGAAGCTGTTCTTCAGGAGCACAGGTAGCAAATTCCAACTGCTATTGGCAGTCACTGCCTGAGGCCAGACTACAGCAAGCCCAGAACAATCCCTTGCCTAGCAAGGTCCATTCAGTTTGGCAGAACTGCTCGTTTTGGATCACATCACTTGTTAAGGCTGACATAGCATCCATAGCATAAGTACGCACAACTTTCTCCTGTTTTAATTCGTAAGTGCAAGAAAGCACCTACGGACGATCTACAACTATGTATAGAAAACAACGGTATTTTGCTAATCTTGTTGTTGTCAGGGATGTCTCTTTAATCTGATGTTTATTACAGGAGTTGTCTGGTTCTTCTCTTCGGCTGAACTCGTCTCAGCCTGACTGGTAACCTTGGTTTAGCTTGCTTAGCTGTTACAACATTTTCTTTTTTTTCTTGTGATCAGACGGCTAGTCCCCATTCTATGTACTTTTGTTTATTTTAATCACTTGATGTAATAGTTTTTATAGAGACAATGGTGGCAATTGGTTATTCTACATAGAAAGATGTATTTAGGACTCACATGTACAGCAGCCAGTGCAATTATAGAGGAATAACAGCAAGGCCTTCAAAGTGGGAACACTGGATAGAGTCCAGACAAATACAGGCCTGGGTTGATAAGAGCGAGCTTGGAATCACACTAAGGATGCAAATACTCACCAGTGGTAAATCAGAGATACTCACAATTTGGAGCTGGGAAAAACTAGTGTTAGGAGCAAAAGAGAGCGGAAAGCATCATCCAACACATGCAAAATGCACTGTATATTGTAAATGCAGATGAGATGTACTTGCAGGCCAGTGGAAAAAAGCAAGGTCCATTAAAGTGTCAGCAAACATGAAAATAGCCCCAAGTGGAAACCTAGAGTGAGGAAGAAGTTGCCAACATCATATTTCTTTTGGCAAAGAAAAGGAGGAAACCCAGTCATCAACACCACACCCCACCCAGTGTGTGTGCATGTGCTCGTGTGCATTTCTCTGCAACAGACTAAATTGATTTTTTTCATACGGTGAGAAGTATTTAGTTAGATAATAGGGACTGTGAAATTTAGTAACTGGAGTAATCTTAGTAACTGTATATTTCATTTTATTTAAATGTACTAAAATGTCAGTTAGATGAACGATACATTCTTGGCTTCCCCAATAAGGCATGTCCCCATTTTTGCTTATAATAAGAGTTTGAGAATAACAAACTGATTTCAGTTAAGATGTATTTTGTTGCCAGTTTAAGTAATCCTTGTCTGGATGCACAGAGTTCACAAAAACCTGCAAAAGCGAGTTATTTTGATACAGATTTGTACCCAGCACCAGTGGTGCTGGATGTTAAAAGTAACCAAGCCTAAACTTTTCAATGTGTCAACGTGGAGATTTTCACTGCTTTTGAACTGCTTTTAATCTGCACTTAAGGTGACAGAAATAGTGTAAATTGCCTGTACTTTCTTTGGAGTGGTGACTATACATGTCTTGTACAGAAACCAACCATCTTGTCTTCCTTCCCACACACATTCCACTGAGGAGAGTTCTCTAAGGGATATTGGAGTGACATTGATTTGGGATAGTGGATAGATACTGTACTCAAAAAATAAAAGACATGTAGAAAAATAATATTGGGGATCTAAGAATATCTGTCATATCCAGCCATCACAGACTGCACGAAAAGGGAGATCCACTTGATCTAATTTACCTGGATTTATTAAAGCCATTCTACACATCCCTCACTGAAGGCTCTTAGAGATACTAAGATGCCATGGGACAAAAGTCCTCTTCTGGATGAATTGTTGATTAAATGATAAAAAGATATTGCGTAAACTGATGCTGAAACCACGTTTTTGAATGCAGTTCTGACCCTCTTGAAAAGAGATGATAAAAGAAAAGATGTACATAGGAGGGCTGAAAGGATGTTTAAAGGTATGAAATGGCTTCAGTAACAGGAACAACGGAAGATAACAGGACTTGCCAAGACTGCAAAGGATATGACTGATGGAAACACTTGATAAAAGATCTTAAAATTATGGGAAGTTATTTTACCATAGAAATGATAGAAAGGAAACAATTGTTCAACTGTTTCTTCTTGTAAGAGGATGCTGGGGGATGAAACAAATTACCAGATGATAAATTCAAAATTAAAGAAGCTCTTTTTTCCCATAGTCTATTTTTATGACGTAGCACTTACTACCACAGTATATTGAAGGTATCAATAATCCACATGGGTCTAAAAAAATGCAAGCAATTGGACCAATTCTTGGAAAAAAAATCCATTGTGCTATTACGATTCATCAGCTCAGGGACAGCAGAAGTTTACCATCAAGACTTCCTGCTCAGCAGGGGAAAAACTTTATTTTCTGTAAATCCTTGTCTATTTTAGGATTGCAGTGGGGAAAAAGCCTCCATTTTATGCTTGTCTATATCACAGGGGATTAAGTTAATGAGGCTTGAGCAACCTCTTCCATTTTTCTGTTCTTAAAAATCAAAGCTGCATTGGAGCAAAGAAAGCAACGTCCTTTTCCAGAGGTCATCTCTGGCTGCAAATGGATGTTCTGGTCTCCTCTTCTTCCCAGTGGTTATTGGAGCTCTTTGGATTTTGTCTTTTCCCCCCCGAAATGCCACTGAAACCCCATTAGGGGCAGCTGCAGTATCCTGCTAGAAGGACTGCAGTCAGAAGCCTGGAGCATAAAGTAATTTCATAATTTGGCAGGTAACACATTTTGGCTTCTTTCCCTCTACTGCTGTCCACTACTGCCTTCCTTCCCTCTTTCCAGGCAAGCTTGGACAATTCCATAAAGCCTGTGTTTACATGGCTACTGTGAATCTGCATCACTATCCCTGAGGAAAAAACCTGACTTCTTTCTTCAGTGCTGGCCACCTTTTAGGAACCCAAACTCTTACACCAGCTAGAGAAGGCGTCCGTGGGATTGTGTGTACTAACACATGGTAGATTTTATAATCCCTAAATACAACAGAAGAAGGCTTTAGAGAACACGATAAGGAACTCTGGTCTAGAAGAAAGCGTAACAACTTTAATCTAAACAAGCACCTTAATTTCCTCATTACGACAAAAATCATAGCCAACACCAACCAGGATTCCTCCTAAGAGCCAAAATCATCTTCAGGGAGTAAAAATTCAAACTTATAACTAAAATAAAACTAAATATTTCAGAACTATCTGTTAGGATCTACAGGAAGCTGGATTCTTTTGCAAGGACTGGCACATGGCCAGACTGACATAAAATTTTGTTTAATAATATTGACCCTGTAATCCTCTGTGACACAACAGTATCCTTGAAGAATAATGAATTGAAGCAGAACTCTGAAGTACCTAGTGTTAAAACAAAAAGTTTACCTCAATAATTTTAAGGAAAAACAAGAGAATTTTCCCATATTTTGGCCAGAGATGGAAGGAAAAATAGTTTCATTCCAGACCATCTAATCAAGTACAGAGAACAGATTCCACAGGAAATTCTAAGAATTGAAAAAAAAAAAAAAAGAGTCCTGAGCAAAAGCAAGGTAATAAATCACACTGAGGGTGGATTTTTCTACATTTTGATTCATTTATTAGGAAATTAACAAGGCCCATCTGGATACTTACTGATTTTTGTATAAGTCACTGAAGGGGATCATCAAGAAGTATAACTAAACAGATTGTATCTATCATGCAGATCACTGGAAGTTAGCTAAGAACAGCTTTTCTGCCAGAAAAAATACTTAAGAAAACAGAGTTTTGCACACAGAAAGTAAAGTGTCTTTCTAATCCTTCAGTACTTCCTTCCTTGTATCAAAACAACACACTCGGGCATGTCTTTGGCTGTATTTTCAGTGCCCATAGCTACACACCACTGTAAGTTGCTGCTTTGGAAAAAGCAGGAGTTTTGACGGAAGAGGCGTTTATTCAGTAGGAGGCAGTGAGAAGGAATTGCTCATCCAACAGGGCAGGGAACAGACTCCTCCACTGGCGGAGCTTCACTGACCCCTAATGGACAATCCCCACCAGTGCGCTGCCCTGGCGGAAATTCCCAGCCGTGCCTGAAAACCTCACGGTGGTCAGCACTCCTCCTTTCAGCCTAACCCGAACTCTGACACCTCAGCTTTTCACTATTCAGTGTGAACATATTTATTCCACCTCCGTATCTGACTGTGTGAAATGTTCTAAGAAGCCAGAAGGAAGAGGAAGGTGAACAGTGTTTAATGCAGCAATTCTGACAACTAGTTAGGGTAGAGCAAATTCAACTCTTTAAAAAGTAGAGCAAACTAGTTTTACGTCTTTCAACAATAAATATAAAAAACGTTAAGGACTAACATCTCCAACTGACCCATTTAAACTACTTTAAAAGGAAGATTTGCAATCAGCACAATCAAGAACCTGTATAAATGATGGTAGCAATTTGAAAAGCACAATCCAAGTATTTATGCCTTTTCTCCCCAAGGAGTCCCTATACCTGCCATCAGGAGAGCAATGAGACGTTTCCATTACAGGAAAAGGACTCTGCTTCAGCAAAATCGCTACCGCTTCCACGGAGTGAAAAACTGCCAGCACCAGAAGGGAGGATGAATCCACGCTGGTTGGTGCAGTTTCTTTTTGTCTTTCACAGACTGTAGAGATGAACTCATTTCCCAATAGAGGAAATTGACCAAGCTGGAAACAGGCTGCATTTCCCATTCCCTGTCTAGAAAGGGTTTTTGTTCATTTTTTACTACTTTGGTTGCTCTGTTCCCATTTTCCTATGCACCTTGCTTTCCTTGCTACTCCAGAAATGCACCTGCTATAAATCCTCCAAACTAGTGAGATTTTGATGTGCAGAAGGTAATGGCATGGAACAAAAAGGACCCCAGAGCTGATGCCCCATTTAAACAAATAGCACTAGTCTGTAAGAAAACTGCTAGCTGGCTTCCAAGGCTAACTGGATTAACTAGAAATCCTTGCCCAAGTCATAAAGATCCACCAAATTTTCAATCCTGCTTAAATCTAGCACTCTAAGTAATGATCATTTTATGGTATCACTTTCACAAACAATGATAAAAAGGCAAACCAATTAAGGCAAACCGTTTGCTGCAAGAAATTCCTGCCCCTTCAATGTGGTGACATAAATAACAGATTAAATTAAATTACATTAATCCCTGGTTAACAGAGCCCCTTGGGAGACAGTCTTGAAGGGTAAAGGAGTCCAAGGCTGGATATGCTTCCAGAAGGAAATCTTAAAGCTGCAGTAGCACGCCATCCCCATGTGCTGAAAGATGAGCTGCCAGGGAAGAAGACCAGCATGGCTGAACAGAGCTTTGTCTGAAACTCAGGAAAAAAAGTTTATGACCTTTGGAAGAATGGGCAAGCAACTAAGGAAGACTACACGGATGTGTTGAGGTTATACAGAGAGAATTATAGAAGGGCCAGGGCCCAGCTAGAACTTAATCTGGCTATTGCCACAGAAGACAATTAAAAACATTTCCATAAATACATCAGCAACAAAAGGAGGGCTAAGGAGAATTTCCATCTTTTATTGGATGCAGGGGTAAACATAGTGACAAAGGATGAGGAAAAGGCTGAGGGACTTACTGCCCTCTTTGCCTCAGGCTTTACTATCAAAACCAGTTGTTCTTTGGATATCAGCCGCCTAAGCTTGAAGACAGGGATGGGGAGCAGAATGAAGCCCTCACAATCCAAAGGGAAACAGTCACTGACCTGCTACACCAGTTAAGACACATACGAATCTATGGGGCTGGACAGGATCCACCCAAGGGTCCTGAGGTATCTCCTGGTAGTGTTCATTGGGCCACTTCCTGTCATTTGGAATCCTGTGTTCAGTTTCACTAAAAAAAAGACACTGAGGTGCTGGAGTGTCCAGGAAAGGGCAAGGTAGCTGGGGAAGGGTCTGGAGCACAAGACTTATGAGGAGCAGCTGAGGGACCAGGGGTTTTATAGCCTGGAGAAAAGGAGCCTCAGGGGTGACCTTATTGTTCTCTAAAATTACCTGAAAGGAGGCTGTAGCCAGCTGGGGTCAGTCACTTCTCCCAAGTAATAAGTGACAGAAAAGGAGGAAACAGCCTCAAGTTGTGCCAAGGAGGTTTAATTTGGGTATTTTAACTTCCAGTCCTTTTTTTCCACCTTCTTCTTGTCCTTCTTCAACGGAAGTACCAAATCTCAACATTAGTTGTGTATCTCTGCTCTGAAGGAGCAAACATCTAGTGAAAGAAGATTTGACTCTCACTATTTCTCCAGCAAACAAAGTACAACAGTGCATAATTCAAGATGTCCTAGTAAGCCAGTGGTTTGAGTTTTTTCTGTATGGTGACTATTAGATATGAGAGAAATTTCCAGTGTTCCTATTTTCTGTTCACTTGTGAAGAAATGATTTGTTAACCCACTGGCTGAATGTCCATTACAGTCAGGTTAAAAGGCATACGGACAAAATCAAATATTGTTTCAGTCTCCCAAGAGGTACGAATTTTAGTTTTGGTAAAAGACACAGTGCTACCTGGACATAATACGATTTCAGGAATTTACCATATTAAACCCTAACCACATTGACATCAGTGGCAAACCACCATTCAAC
Organism: Pachycephala philippinensis; assembly: GCA_013397055.1. Taxonomy (NCBI): domain Eukaryota; kingdom Metazoa; phylum Chordata; class Aves; order Passeriformes; genus Pachycephala; species Pachycephala philippinensis. The sequence continues at coordinate 2,791,600 of VWZT01004606.1, forward strand.
GACCACAGTCTATCTAATTATTTCAATATTTCATTATTTCTCTGATTCGAGAAAGTCCAGAAACCACCACTACTTCAGAGTAGATTATACTAACCAATTTCTGAGACTCCTGTGATTTCTGCTTGCCATACTCGCTCATCAAAAGGCATTTATTTTGTCCATCATGAAGAACCTGCCAGGGACACTAAAGGACCTCAGCAGCACCTGATGAAGTTTGGTGGTAAAGAGCATTTTGGTCTCAGTGTTAGAAAGAAACAATCCCCACACACTCCCTGAAGAGCGAGAATGCCCCCCCTCTAACCAGGGCTTCTAAAGAAGAGCAATCTGCTAACACAGATGTGTTTGTGCTCATCTTCCCATTTTTTTCCATCCGGTGATCCTCAATGGTTGTGCAGACCATTCAAACAGTCCATAATCAGATGTTAACGTAGGTTGGGCTGACTGCTGAACTTCCATATGAGACGAGGGAGAAGCATGAAAAACTTTTTTTTCCCCCCTCCCCTCTTTCCACATCACACCACAAATGCCTGCTGGGTGGAGCAAGAGCACAAATAAACTTCTTTTGATTCATATAAAAACTGCAGAGATAAAATCAGGAGACAAAACCCTCTTCATAGTATAATGGATGCAAAACAAACAGGTTTCCTGAAAATTTTATGATTTCCAATGAATAATCAAATACACTCAAGCACTCAAATAAATATGTCCTTAAATGCAATAGTTTTTAATTTTTGGTACAAGAGACTGAGATCCCAATCTGCCTATATACAAACAGCACAGAATTACAAAAAGAAAGTTTATCTAAGTCAAATTTCTTAATTTTTATTAAATTCAAAAACTGCAGGAAAAAAAATCACAAGTTTCTAGGTACAAATAAAAACAAATCAGCTAAAATAAAACGGTTGTCAAGTTAAAACCCACTTTCCATAGTTTTCCCTTCCTTGCTATTGCCCACAGTATCATCTGAACTCCTAGAAGTGCTTTAGAAATTCATTTTATCTTACCAATAGGATAGTAAACTGTAAGTTTACTATGTAAAAAAGCAAACTGTTTAGGCACAAGGTGGCAGAAGACATAAGCACAAATATCAACCATGCTTTCCTTAATTTGTCAGTAGAAATCCAGATGTGCTACAGGCCTGCATGGCATTGAATTCAGAATGTCAGAGCTTACTCAGTGAAATAAGGGCTTTTTTTTTTTTTTTCCTGTGTGTGTTAACAGTTTGTTGTGTCTTTTTTTCTCCCATAAAACAGAGAGAAGCTGTTTAAGTCAGTGGTATACCTTACTGTTCAGTGCCAATGTTCTGGCTAGAAGAGTGGCAAAAGTGACAAAATGGGTTCCAGCACCAGAGAATGCGAAGTAGAGAAGCTGTAGTGTGAAAAGGACTGGTTCATACTTGTGTTGTCAGTGTAATTAATAGTCTGGTGACCACCTGCTACGACAGCATGACAAGCAGTCACATGCTATTTGAAGATATCAGCTGGGCCAGGTCATCAGCTGCTCTCCCAACAGAGCAGTGATCAAGGTGAACAACTAATGTCTGCTGCTCTTCCAACTACACCTAAAGGAACTGTCAAACGGAAAATTAAATCATAACAAAATTAACACAAGTGTTGTTCCATATTCCAGATTCTACCTTTTACCCATCACTTGATACTTGCCATTCTAATAACAGGTGCAGTTCCACTGTCATTCATAAATACAAAATTTTATTTGCACTTCATTAGTTTAGAAAGACCACAATGTTTTTCAATACCACAACATTCAGGACACACCAAGTTATTCAAATATGTATCTACTGATTTACCACAGCTAAACTAAACAGTGCATTTAATAAAAGATATACCAAAGATATAATTCACAAGTTCATTATCAGACAAAATCCTAACACAGTATTTGCTTGATGGGAATAATTTCCACCATTAGGAAATAAAATAATTTTACCTTAGGTTCCCTTCCCCCGACCCTACAGATGTCCAGACAAAAATACACATATATATTCCTTAACACAGGAAAATGTATCATCTTAATTTTTGTTTTCAAGAATTTGTCTAGGACAGCAGCATTGCTTTTTATACCTTCTTTTAGAGGTTGAATATATCTCCATTCTTTTACTGAAACTTAATGATTCTTGTAACCAAATTTAAGTTTATGCAGAAAATTATATATGCTATTTCAAAGTGCAATCTTAGATCTGCACCAGGTGTGATGTCTCGGTACACAAAGAAAGGGTGCAGCATTAAACAAAATAAATAAAAGACTGCCAAAAATTAAACTTAGCTTTTCAATAAATCCAGTCAGCAGAGGATGCTACAGCCAAAAATGTTTTCACTACATTAAAAGGAAACATAATGCTGATTATGGAAGCTTTGTAGATAAAGTCCTCTGTTTTTAAAAAATTTGTCTTTAAAATAGTTAGCAAAGCACCATATACTTATCTTCATACCAGAAGAGCTTCTGCCTGCCTGTTTATAATAACAAAGAACTATTACAACATTTATGTCAAGAATAGGTATAGATTTAATTTCTCCTCCTCCTCAACTGGATGTGTGGCAAACCCCCACCGACTGTACAGTATTTATAACACTGGGGCAATGAATGAAACATCATTGTGAGGGAGAGGGGTAATAATTAAATGTTATAGTTGAATCCTACACAGGATTGCATATTTGCATATTTACAAGTTAGTGTGTAGCTCTGACTCGAATAACAAAGTGCAACGAGAAACTGCCAAATGATTGTAGTGCAGAGTAGTACAGATACTTTCTTTACCCTCCTGCTCCTATTTTTCACTCTGAAGGAAGTAACAAGTCAACAGCAACGGACATGTGGCCTTGGAGGAGGCAGTTCTGGTGGGATTTCTGGCTCTGGTTGAAGGGACAGGATACTGTTGGACAACTCATTTCTTATAACATCCAGTGGCATCTTAAAGAAAAGAAAAATCACCTGTCAACAGTCATCTGCACGCAAGGAACTCATTTCAAGAGTTCACTGACAGCCAAAGTCTCAATTTTGGGATCTTTTGGATCTTATTAGTGAAATGCAGTGGTCAGCAGTCTGTGACTGCATCATGCCCATTACATACTATCCAAGATTTTCACCTGACAATCTGTACTTGCTTTCTGTCCTCCCGAGCATGTGTAGTCATTATTTAAACACTGACCATTTGTGTGACCAGAGGAATACTACCACCTGAGTATTTTACCTTTTTCAGAATGTCATCAACAAGTTTTAGAAATATTTCATCCACATTAAAATTATCCTTGGCACTTGCTTCACAGAACCGCATCCCAGTTATTTGCTGTGCAAACTGATGGGAGAGAAAATAAAATAACTCCATGAAGATATGTGCAAACAGCAATAGACAGCAAATATATCCTCCTCATAAAACCTTAAAAAAAGCCCCAAACACACAACTTCTCCCAAATCTGTGACTGAAGTCTAATTCAATTAATAATCCTGAATCTGCATGGTACAGCAAATATTGTAACATATAGCTAATTTTTGCTTAAAGTAGGTTTATTGGAAAAGCGTTCTGCATTTTTTCAGACTTACATCTGAGAAATTCATGTATTCACTTGACACATATTGCTGCAGACTGCCAAAAAGTAAGAACTTCTCAGAACAGCTAATCTCAACTTTATTATTCAAAATGTAGAAAAGGGAAGTACAGATGCAAGAATTAACCTGGACTCCAAAAGTTTGGAACTAGCCTTCACTTGCGAATGTTTGTATATGCCCATACTGACACTGTTCTGATCAAGATGGTGCTGAGTACCACACTACAACAAACATACGCTCTTGCCAGGTTCCTTCCTTAACACTTTTGGGGTTGAAAGAGAACAAAATGAACATGAAAACAAAGGTGAGCAAAATAATCAAGCAGGGCTGTTGCCTGTCCAAAAATAGTGCTGAGAAGCAAACATCTGAAAGAAGGCACAAAAAGATTTCCTGAGTAGAGATATCTCCAGGTGTGATTCAAGTCTTCACTACATTCCCATTCAGAGCCCAAAAGGAGTATCCCCTGCACTTCTGTAGAGTGTAAGCTGACTTGCAGCTTACTCTTTCTTTAGACCAAAACCACACTACTCCAGCAGGAACACATATAACTGCACTTTATATACAAATAAATACCATATGGATTTTGAGAGACCACCACCACCACTCTCAATATGCTCCCTGCATCCAACCGTCTGAACAGGAGTAGCCATGGCCCATCAGCAGCAATGCCACAACAGCTTTGCCTCGAGACCTGTCCTTACCTTCTCTCCCTGCTGCCGAGTAATCTCTCGATCAACTTCACAGTCCAGTTTATTTCCAACTAATAGAAGCTCTGCATCTTCTGAAGCATACTGCAATTAAAACATTTCTAATTAACTAAACCTAGAAACGTAAGATTTTGTGACGCAAACACAATACAAAAAAAGGGCAATTCCTCTACTAAATAAGGAACCACACTGGCACAGTTTATGGGTAAATGTTCTTCCCAACATTGTTTCAAAAATTTTCAGTTTTTAAATTTCATTTTTAAAATGTGACTTGAGAACTAGCTGTTCTAGTTTTTCTAAGAATGAACATAATGACCTTATTTCACAGACAGGAAACAAACCCTCCTCCCCCCACTGCACAGGTAAATGAGCAGTGTTACAGATTTTCACTGACACTTCTAACTGGGAAATTCTAGTTCAAGAAAGTAGGAATGGACAACCATTTCGCAACAAAACCACGTCAATGTTAAATCCTGGCTAAAAGAAACCAGTGAAAATTAGCTGACAGTAGTTTATTAATCCTAAATCGATGCTGTACATTTGAGGGAAAAAAAATCCTTGTTAAAAAAGCATGTAAGAAGAAAATACTTGAGGCATACCTTATCAATCATTTTCATCCATTTTGGTAAATCGTCAAATGTTTCCTTCTTGGTGATATCATACACCAAAATAATTCCCTTGGCACTTCTGTAATAAGCTGAGGTAATGCTGTTGAATCTCTCCTGACCTGCTGTGTCCCTAAGAAGCAGCAGCAAACAGTGGCACAAATATTTCACCAATTTGCAAAGTACAGAATAACTTTGTTTACATTTTAATAATAACACCCCCACATTCATTAGAGACACTACATTTCCTTCTATATGTGTGAATGTCAGAAAAAAAATGGAGCAGTACCTTCAATCATAAAAAGTTTTCATATTAAACTATTTATCCCATACTAACTTCACCAAGAAAGGCCACCAAACATTTTTACATGTGTCTGAGAATGAAGCTATCCAATGAAAATGTACCAGGAGATAAAGCTGTTCTTGTGTTATTGGGGTCTGTTGTTTGTGGTCTATTGGTTTGGTTTTTTAACAGCCCTGAAAAAATGAAAAAATTAATGGATACATGCTTATCAAGCACATCCAGACACCCAACTATAAAATAAGCAATGCACTGATCATTTTGATTTGAGCTTTCAGACTCTTTTTGGATCAATCATAGCAATTCAGTCACGGTTCTAAAACTACTGCAGAACCTACTGGCACAGAAGTGAATGAAAAGAGTGAGCAACCACTAAGTGGTACAACTTTTGCAAGTAGGTACCTGGCTTTCACACTTACATCTACTTATCTGAGGTGTGCAAGTAACATTTCCATGCTCACTGTCAGCACTGCAGGTATTTCAGACAGGGTGCATTCACACTGGAGACTATTTTCCAGCAATAACACTAAGTCACCCATACTAGCTATGGCTTCTGTTCCAAAGTAGATGAGACAGAAGGGTTATTTTTTACTGAACCATGAAAACTTTTGAACTGCTTTTAATCACATCATCAAGTCAGCCTAGGGAAGATTTTTGGCAGTTAGACTAAAAAAATAGCTGGTGCATATCCTAAGTCTTAAAATGTGACTGGCATCTCAACTGGAAAGTAAGTTATATGGTACTCCAGAGCGATCAAGCATTTGCTGCTTGAGTTCATCCTCCAAAGTCAATGGATAATTTTGAAATTTCTCTGTCAGAACAAGTCAAAAGATGGATCAAAATTAAAAGTGGAGGGAGGAAAATTATGTGCATGTGTGTTGGGACTCAAAAGTTCAAAACGAATCCTCTTCAACAGTCACATTTTAGACAAAAGGAGGAGGAGGAGAATGAACTTGGGAATGAGATTAACAATGGAGACCTGAAACACTTGTTACCAAAAAAAAAAAAAGGTCATGTTCACAAAATGCCACATTGATTGTCGTGAGGATTTAATCCCTTTAAGGTCTATGCACAACAAGCAGTAGAATAAACTACCATAAACCTAACTCTTCATGAAATCTTTAGGAATTTCAAGAAAGCAAGTTTTAAAGTGAAGTATTTAACTTTTCCCTGAAATTGCCACAAGTGTACTTGATAGCAACAAAGCAGTGTCCACTGGAAAAAGATTTGGAACCTCTGCTTCATAGCCTGTGGGAAAATGATGACTTATACTTCACTGCAAGCCAATGACACTGCAACACAGGGCAGAAGAGAAAAAATTCCTATTGCATCCATTTTTGCTTTATTTTTATTCAAACATCATTTTCAGAACCTTAGAATTACATTCATACAAACCTCTGGGATCCTACAGAAAATAAAAACAGGTAGCCTGTTCCAATAAGGTCAAGCACCAGTAATATTGCAGACCAGTTTTAGATGGTTAATTGGTTGCTTTCTTATCACTAATGAGGCATTTTCTGTAAAGCAATACAAGTTCTGGCAGCTGAAATTATATATATATAATAGTACTCAGAGCATGTAACTCTACATTCTTTTTTATTACGGTCAGATTCATTTTTTGGAAGGTCCTTTGGATGTTCAGTCCCTTGAAAATTAAAAAATTTTAGTATGAACCGTTGATTTTCCACATATGGATAACATTGCTTTAGTGCTTATGAACAGAACACTCAGAATTATGACCTTGCAGAGCAGCCCCTGTCATCTGTTGCTAATCCAGCCTACTGATCAAGAGTATTGGGGATGGGAAACCTTTAGTTCCATCATCCTGAGCACACATTACTACACGGCAGGTGGAAGAGCATACCTCATGTAGAAGAATACACTAATTCTATCTTTGTTCAGAGTAATGGGAAAAGTTGCTTCTTGGTTTTGGCTGTTTGTTTTGCTGGCCAGTCTTTTCCCTCCTTTCTGTGGCCCTAGGGAAACATAGATATAAAGGGGGCATTTCAGAGTCACCTGTCTGTGCCTTCAGGTGTGTGCTAAGGACCTTTAGTAACTCCATCACAGGGTACCAGATCACTAAGCTCATAAATTATAAAAACAGAGGGGAAACAAACACACTAATGTTCAACTATCCTCCCTGAAGCCAGTCATCAGTGCACTGGGTAAGCAGGCCACGAAGAGAACTATGCAACATTACACAACTCTCCCACTCCAGCTATCTCCAACCCCACATTTCCCCATGCTTGCTGAGTGCTCTATCTCCAAGTCCCCCTGGTACTATCAGCTTCTCCTCTCTCCAGAACACCCTCAGGCTCTTTAAAAGTTTATAGCATTCCTAGGCTGCTGCACCCTGTGCTCCTGTTTGTGTAGGCCCTTCACCCAAATGCCACATAACTTGCAGTCTGTCTTGCTGGCTGTTTGGGATATACCACACGGTGTGGCCAGTTTAAAACCCCCATGGACAGCCTGGCTGCCCACTACCTATAAGAAATGGCCAGATGACCACTGACTGTCACCTGAGTCACGCCAATTACAGTGGATTATGGCTGACTTTCTTCGCCTTGCTTGAAGTCACTGACTGTCCCACACTTCACCTCTCCCGCTGCAGCAGGTGGAAATGAAACCAGTCAGCAAGTTTCTGATTGTGAGCATGATATTTCCTTTGAAAAGTGGAAGAAAATAAGCTGAATTTGCTGTCTCTAACATTACCTTTACATTGTATTAAGTCTTCAAACTGTAAGGTGAAAGTTGGAACACTATTTCTGCAATAAGTAACTTTAGAATGCAACCGCAGGCTACCTAAGTAAACTGCAGTTTGAGAAGAGTATCAAGTTGATCTTTAGCATGGAAAATCTCGTCTTCTACCAGGTGCTATCATGTTTTTCATGAAAATGTGCAGCAAATTCTTCCAATGTTGAGGAAAAAATGATAACCCCTAATGCAGAGCTAACGGTAAAAGTACATCCAATTTCAAATGCCTTCTTCTCATGTGCAGGGCTGGAGCAATTATTCTTGCTCTATTATTTTCGTGGATGTATAACATTCCTGCAGCTGGAGTATTTTAGTAAGGACAGCTATTGAAGCACTAGTGGAAAGCTGGAAGAAGAGATGACCACTATTTAACCGGGCTAACAGTACATAACTTCATGACTTTCATGAGCCATACTAAGTGCTACTAGTTCTTTATTTGCTGTGGTCAGAATCAACACAATAGCATAAGTCAGTTCAATTTAGTTCCAATTAAATTAAACTCCAGAAGTTCAAATAAGAAATTACTACAACTTAATGATTTGGCATAACTGAAAAAAACCCCATCGGATTACTTTTTTTTTAAGGCTAAAAGCAGTTTTCTTCTGTTGATTTTTTTTCCAAGAAAGTTTTCTTAATGAAAAGCATTGGTCTTTCTAATTTGTAATCAGAAACACACAGTGACTCCTTGAGCAGCTATAATCTGCAATTACAGAATCCAACTGCTTGACTGTTTTTTGCTTCCAAAACAGAAACTAGACATCACCCCAAAAATACAAACATACATTACACCAAACAAAAGCAAATTAAAAAATCACACAAAGCCCATTTTCAAGTGTTGACTTGTCATGTTCTATGGCAGACTGCATAAAACACAATACAAATACAGTTAATCTTAATTACAACTTGTTTAGATAATTTCTCTTTTACATAAATGTTCTCTGTGTCTATCTAAACCAGTTGAAACAAACACATGGACAGACTCAAAACTGTTTCTGGCTCTCTAGTTAAATTAATGTTTTATGAGTGGTAAAGTGGCAACAGAAGTGAAAATATTTTGAAACTTACATAAAAATTTAACACTAATTTAACACTTTCACATACTCTCTGCTTTTATGGAACCTACAGGCAATATTTTTAAAAACACTTTAAAGTAGTTTTAGAGGTTAATTCTACCTGTCAAACAGATTTTTTTCCTCCCATAAACCACAAATATATTTAAGATATTTTATTATATAAATAATTTATTTCAGAGGTACTGAACCAAAGAAACTACATTCTTATACATTCCAGGACAGTGATTTTCCCAGGCAGCTGTCTCTTAGGAAACAGAGCAGGCAGAATGTGAACTTTTTATGAGAATGCACCAGTTTAAAACACCTTCAGAAGGAAATCAAGCTTGTTTTATTCCCTGGTCGCTGGCTACCTTGTGCATTAAACCTGCAGAGGTATCAGAGAGTTCCCTTGGCTCCCAGTGAGGAACTGGGCGCAGTGGCAGGGCAGCATTGCTTCCCAACCCCTGTCAGAGGGGAAGCTGGAAGTGACCGTGTCAGCTGCTTGTGTCAGTGACTGCCCAGATTACTCAGGTGAGAGTCACAGGCAGGCACCTTCCTGTCCTGCTTCAAAGCATCACTGAGGGGTTCCTATTATTGATCCAGTTTTCCAGCTTTGAAGAAGCACTGACTCACAGATGCTTGGATTTACCTGGACACTTAAACTATCCAGTAGCTCTGGCTACTCTCCCTCATGGCTTGAGGTGCATGCAGGCATTACTTCTCACAGGACACAGGAGCTTGTGTCAGCCTAGAACTGCAAGGCAGAAGCTGATTTACTGTATCCTACCACTTCTAGACACCCAAGGGGCACTACTAACTGTTCCAGGTGGCACAGAAAAGGTGGATACTACTCTGTGTTCTCAGTGAAGCTCTATCATTGCATAATCTAAGGAGTAGAAGGTTGTTTCCAGACTGGAAGTTGGGGAAATAGGAGAAGCAGGGACCAGATAGGAAGCTAGAGGCGAGAGCAGATGCCTCTGTGATCCTCAGGGCACAGCTCCCCATTATGGAAGGAACACAGGAGACAAGTCCTTTTGTATTCTCCTCTCCTAACAGCAGCAGGTGTGAAAGCTGCTTTCAAAATTTGCACACCTAATTGCTTGAAATATTCAACACAGTACTGTTTTAATGTATCTTTTGATAAACTCAAGTGGTAGAGCTTTGTGGAAAACACTCTGCTGATAGCGGTCAGGGGTGAGACAGGTCAAGTGACCATAAAAATACCGAAGTGAAACTTTTTTAAAAACCTCTTCTTGTTTTACTCTTGAAGTAGAATCACTAGATTACTAAAAAAGAAATGAGCAAAATTTCATGTTCTGAAATGTAACTTTAATAATTTTAAGAAAACAGGTTAAGAGTAAACTTCAGAAATTATCTGTTCATTGAATAAAAGAGTTTTTTTGTAGTAAAGTTACTGCAATCAATGTACATAACACTACCAGGAAGTATGAAGCTACCTAAATTCTGTCACTGCGTAGGTATGAAAGGAGACTGACTTATGATCAGCCATGCAACTGAAGTCTGCATTTCTAAACTTCCAAGTGTTTGACTTGGTAGATTGCTTTCCTCTTCAATCTAACCACTGGAGGTACAATAAGGAGCTGAGGGAGCTGGGGTTATTTAGCCTGGAGAGGAGGAGGCTCAGGGGAGATCTTGTCACCCTCTACAACTCCCTGAAAGGAGGGTGTAGCCAGGTGGGGGTCGGCCTCTTCTCCCAAGTCACAAGGGACAGGACAAGAGGAAACAGCCTCAAGTTCCACTAGGGGAGGTTTAGATTGGCTATTAGCAAAAATTCTCTTCACCAAAAGGATTGTCAGGCAGTGGAACAGGCTGCCCAAGGCAGTGGTTGAGTCACCTTAACAGACAAGTAGACATGACCCTGTAAAGACATGTAGTCATGACTCCTGGGGACAGGGTTTAGTGGGGGACTTGGCAGCATCAGGTTAATGGTTGGACTCATTGATCTTTAGGGTCTTTTTAAACCTAAATGATTCTGTGATAATAAGAGTTTATAGGTAGGCCCAACAACATACACAATAGAATTCAGAATTCATTAGCAAAAGTCGTGCTTATCTAAATGCTTTTCTAAAAAACCAGAAGTATGCCAAGGCAGTTTTGAAGATTAAGTATACCATTTTACCAGCCACTGTTGGAGACAAAGTGACACTTAGGAGCAGGATGTCATGTTCATGAATTTTATCATATTTTAAAATATTATCTCTTTACATTGTGTTTTCCTTGCCATTTTAGTACGGTTTCCCATAGGAGTAATTATCACATCTTAGCAACTTATCAACTTTTAAACTTAATTTTTAAAGCTTCTTATATCCTACTAGCATATTCTCAATATGTGGAAAATAATGGTTTAACAACTCTTTTCCAAAAAACTTCATTCCTATAATATATTTATTCAACATGAGAATTTTTTTTTATAAGCTTAGCACATTTCACAGTAAGAATGCATATTAGGCATACATTAGCATCTCCACATCAGAATTTTTTGTTACCTCTGTCAGCTCCAGCAGACCCTGGCTAACAATTGCTGGCTCAACTGCCAGTCTTGTGGTCATAGGTTTCCAAACAGGGACAGATGAATGAAGACATGCCACTAACATTCAAGTGTTAGGTGACTGATGAGACCAAAGATGAAGCAGCAGTTAACTCAGAGGGAAGCAAGACAGACACATGGTGTGACAGACAGAATTGATGGTGACCTGCCAAGAGGAGTTAGTAAACTGAATTCACTGCATCCATGTAGTTAAGAATGAAAAACTACCAGAATATCCCAAAAGTGTAATAAAAAGAATATTTAGAGCTTTTTCCCCCACTATGGATTGTTAGCAGCTTAAACAGTTTAACTACAATGCCAATTATGCATCACACACTGTTAATAAACCAAAGCTAAGCTTCTACATAGTAGTATATAAGATTAATTTATAGAACATAGCTGGTTTATTCTCTCAAAATTATGTTTGTGTATTGTACTACTCTGCAAAACAAAGGAGCTGTTAAGCTCAGTAAGTTCAAAACAATAAAAAACTGTATTAATCACTAACATGGAGAACCATTACCAGAAAACATGTAGCCTACTCCAGAAAGGAAGAGTTTAACTCAGACACTGAGCTTTCTGTAGTAGGACATCAGTACCAGTATAGTCTTGTTTGCATGGGATTGCTTTATTTTTCCATGCTGTTTAGAGTGGATATGCTTTACTTAAGTCTTGAATGCCCTTCACTTTGAAGTTATTTAAAAACAGCGTCAAAGAAACAGCACTGCCTATACCAAGTTTTAGAAAAACAGTTTAGAAAATACTTCATAGCTGCTTTATGATTGTTGTTACAATGAAGGTCAGTTTTCATCAGTCCAGGAAAATAAAACAAAATGTACTTTCTCTAGTATCTATTTAACACAGTCAACTTTTGTTGTTCGTAGAACTCCTGTTTCTTGTGTAGGTGATGTCATTCTTCCAGGAAAAGGGGCTCGAGGCCTCTGTGATGCATTAATATTTCAGTAATTACATTCATGCCCTACTTCTAACTTTATCTCTCCTTCTCCTCCTTTATCCTCACAAAAATCTAAGAGCTATTTGGTTTTGTTTAAGTCTTGTGGGGATGGAGGAGAGAAGTAATAGGGTAAGAGCTAAACCAGCTTATAACAGTTAATAGTAGTATTAGACAAGCATATTAATTCATGCTAGAACATAAAAATTAAAACATACTGCTGGTTGCATGTTTGTTTTACTTACCAGATTTGTAATCTAATTTTCTTTCCTCTTAGCTCTACTGTTTTGATTTTAAAATCAACACCTATAAATAAAATACAGTAAACAGAAAAGGAGGAATAAGAAGCAAAAGTAATGAGGGTGTAATTATTATTTTTTGATACTTTTTTTTAGATCAACTTGTAACAGTCTGAAAAAGCAGAAGGATTTGCACCACTATGGGTTAACTCAGGAACACCATGGGGATTTGACAACCACTACATAGCCTGTGAGCCATCCAATTTGGCAGCATCACAACATAAACCTTCCACTTTGTGCAAAATTTCCAGCAGCAGGTAAACCCAACACAACAGTAAAACACAACAGGCACAGTATGATTGTTTCTCTCCTATTCACCTTGACCGTCAAGGACAAGCCTGTTCTACTTCCAACTGGCACAGATGCCCTGGAGGCAGGGAGCAAAACCAATCCCTCCACATCAGCTTTGCTGTTTGTGAAGCAGGAACAATATAGGTCTGGCTCCCAGGATGGATGCTTAGCATCTGTAAAGTGCTGTAGTAGAAGTGCTGGAACTGAGGTTGGTTTATGAAGAAGTTTGTCAGCACTGTCATTGTTAACTCCTGCAAATATTTATTAGCAAACTTCTTATATTTAAAGAGGGTATTTGACTTTTAAAATTTATTTTATACCTGTATGGTATTTTTATTCATCATCTCAAAACTCCAGCCACATTTTGAATGCATGCTAAATATCAAAGATAGAACCACAAAGACTTTGTTATACAGAAAGATTTAACTTCTATTAAAAAAATAATGCTGGCTAGCAACACAAAAGACATACTGTGGTCAAACAATACCTAGACACAAAAGATTACCACCTTAACTACAAAAATGTTTCAGGGAATCAATGTCCTAGAATATCATAGATTTGTAGATTGTGAACCTGTTCATTTTACGATACATTTGTATGAAGATTTTTGCTTCAGGTCTTCCTTCTAAACATCATCCCTCCCAACAGTGCTACATCAAAAAGGGAGAAATAAAAAGACATGAGAACACGGTTCAGACCCGTACACTCAAGCAATAGAAGCACAATGGGTTGGAAACACCTTTGCTATTTCACATGCAATTGTAAACTAAGAACAGGAATGAAACTCAAGAGGAAAAATGGTTTTTATTTCCTCTAACAAAAACTACACATTTTCCCAAAGACTACCCTTGGTAAAAGACGACTGTCCCTGCTGATACTGGGAATTGAGATTGAATTTTAACTTTGACAGAAGGGACTGAACTTGGCCATTATGTCCATACTTTTAGTTTGCAGAGCAGGTGGACATTGTTCAGCCAGATTAAATAAATGGAAGGATCACTGACCTTCATTCTCCTAAACAAATATCCCCTCTAACAGCTTGCAGTTGAACATTGTATATTGATAAAAGTAATGGTAATCCCACCATGACATTTGTTCTCGTTCTCCATGTCCTTAATAGTGTCTAGCACACCTAATCACCAATTCTTGAAGAGCTATTCAGGACATATGATGCCTGTACTTCACTTACCAACAGGTATCTCATTCAAACCCCAGGAGCAAAAGTGTTAAAATGATTTGTACTAAACAGCCTTAAATTTTAATGGCAATTTTCAAGTATTCGTATGCAAATTGACAAAAATACTAGAATGGTTATAATTTCAAAGAATTTATTAATCCCAACTTCAAGAAATCTTTTTGTACACTTCTGTAAAGCGACTGTCTGCTAGTGCAAAAGCAGAAGAGAAATGATCCAGCTATGTTCTAGTATCCAAAGCGTGTGAAATGAGAACTCTTGTAATTCTATTCTAATAATGGTATTTTTTAAAGAAATACATCAATTTCTACTGTTATAAGCCTTTTCTCTATATAAATGCATTTAAACTATAAAATGCAATTGTCTTAATAGTCACTATTTGTCTACAAGATAGTAACTTTACTTAATTAACTGTAATTGCTTGCCTCAAACCTCTTCTGTCCTCAAGGAAGTTTGAATATAACTGCCCAGATTTCTCAATCCCAATTCCCAATCCTGCCATTCTGTCATGTACAACATACTATATGATTTGCCATTTATCTGATGTTAAAAAAGTCTAAACCATCTCTGATCCCAAGGTGAGTGTTAAAAGCACCACAGGGATTTCGTGTAAAGTTTCAATAACTACAAAACCAAAATATTTTTATTTTTATGGATATGGTTTATACACTGCTGTCTTACATAAACCAAGAAACAAAAAGCTTTTGTTATATTTCTAAAAATGAAAAATAATGAACTATGGAGAGAAAATCCAACTGTTGTAATAAACCATGTTTTCAACTTGGAACTTCCTGGGACTAGAAGGCATAATATATAAATAAAATGAAGTAGAAAAAAGCCTACATATTAAAGAGATGGTTTCAAAATAAATAATATGTCAACAGCATTCTTATTTTAAAAGCAGATCTTTCTGTTAATCATCCTAAAGTCATACCATGAAATATTTCCCTACTGTGAAATTTTGCAAGGAACAATACAAACAAGTAACAGTTTTGGAAAAGCAGACAGAATCTTCTATACAGAATTGTTTGAATCATTTAACACTTAAGTCAGACAGAGTGCCAGAACTGTGCAGAGGTTGCTCAACTACTTTTTATAATTAGTAATGCTCTGCAAGCATCAACACAATACCAAAAGCTTCATGTCTGCCAATACTGAAGGAAAAAATCTGGCAGCTTTCCTTTTGCACATGAAGAAAAAAATTCCTAAGCCTGTCAGGTTTCATTAGCATGTTTCACCATAGACTGCCAAAGCCAGTGCTTCGAGTTTACATACAAATTAGTAATTCAATTAAAACAACAACACAATAATTTGTTTTCCACTTCAATTTCAAATATTGCATTGAGTTAAGCAAAAGGTCAATGAAAGAAATTATTTAGCTTGAAATATGTTAATGGAAATACCCAAATGAAAAGTTTTGCTATCCCTACAATTACTCCAGCATGGTTTTATATATAGTTCAATAAAACAGAAGAATCAACAATTACTGCTGACAACTGCATTAAATCTGAACAACATATCTTACAAAAATAAGTGATTTTAAAAAGCTCTCTTTAGCTGCTACAACACCAGCAACCTATCAGTGGTTTGCACGCTACCTAGCTTGCATTTAAAGGCCTGCTGGCTAATTTATTGTCAGTGAATAAGAAAATATACCCATGCCAGGAAATCCGACAAGTGCATGTGCTTATGACCACACTGAAGTGTGCCATTTGCCAGGTCACAGTGATGTAAGGGGAACCAAAAGGCTTATTACAATCTCCCCTCCCAATAAAAAGTCAGCCTTGTCTCTATGTATCAGGCTGGCATGGACAACAGGCAATCAATAATTTTCCAAAATTATTACACTCTGACAACGAGTAAATCCAAATCACCATCTCTCTTTTTATGGATTAAAATTGTATGTGTTTTGGATGTCACATTTTGACCCTCATTTTTTGCTGGGAAGGCCTTTTTCAGGAGTCCAGACAAAAATCCTACAAGAACTAATGTAAAAGGCACAAAAATACAGATCTCAGCTTCTGGTTTGGGTTTCTGATTTTGCACTTATTTATGCATTTGAAGTTAGACTGATTGAGCTTGCTCTACAACTTAAAACTGCAATGGAGCAGCTCTCCTCTCCCCACACCTCAAATAAGGCATTAAGGACAGCAACACTAACGTGGTGTGTGTCACGTAAGTTAAGGATTTGCAACATTTTATATATATTATAACCATATATATGTGGTTGTTGTTAGTAGCACATGAACTTTGGATGAAAAATACACTTTGTGCAAAGAAGTACATCTATTACAACATGCACTCAACTGAAGCTATGCCTCCTCCAGGAAAAACAAAGGGCTACTAGGATAGAAGGGTTTAAAATTATATTAAACACACAGCCAAACAACCTGTCTGCACTCTTTTCAAAACTAAACAGCCTTAAAAGAAAGAGAACAGAGACTCAAAATAGAAGTGCACTAATGAAATTCTAGATAAGGGCAAGTCACTGAGGATGACATCTCTTGTCAATGAACCAAACTTGAGACTGTTTCAAACTTGAGACCCAAATCCTATAAAAATGAAGTCTAGCCCAGAACTGACTACAGCATGTTAATTTCTCACCCCAAACAGGAACTAGAAATTACCTACTAAAGCACAAACTGGGTGTAAATACACACAACTGGGTACAGTGTTTCTCTTTAAGCTAAAAGTATTTGTTTAGAAAGAAAATAGCAAAGAAACTTCTTACTATGCATTTTATGTTTAAGTCTGCAATGCTTAATTTCTTTTCATAAGAGACAGAAAAAGGAAGTGGAAACAGTTTTGCTTAATGCACACAGAGTGACCTTTCAGTGGATAAGATTTCCTGGTAACAAAGTTAATGGAAGAGCTGGGAAAACAGATGCAAATAGAGCACAAAAAACCCCCTCCAACTAAAATCAATTCCGATGGATTCAGTTTTCAGAGGCGTATTAGTGATTTGCATCAAAGTAACTCAATCAGTGAAAGATAATCAGACCATGCTTAAAGAAACACAATCAGTTTACAAATTCAGAGGTTATATACCAATTAACCATTAAAACAGACATATAATTCGAAGACTAGGACAGGTTATTTAATTTGGACATCTGACAGCATTGTGGAAAATTCCTCTTACTTATGCTACATTCGATAACTGAGGTCACATGAGCTTTGAGGTAACAACCATCTTTATTAGTCCTAGTCTGTAACTCAAACAATGCAATAGTTACACCTATCCCAAAACTGCCAAAGCCAATGAAAAGATGCTCAAGAGCATGCCTTCTGATTTCTATCATCTTGTGTGAGGGGGGAAGCAATCAACAACAAAAGGTACATAGGGAGGACAGGAAAAGGTTACAGAAATTGTTCCCAGGAAAAAAAACCGAAACCCATTTTGTCTTATTTTAATTGAAGCTCTAGGGCATACAGTTAGTTTTTAAAACACACCAAAATGGAAATGCCTCTTTCAAACTGCATGTTATAAATTTAAAAATTTTAAAGAACAGATTTGGAATCACTTTGTGCTAAGTCAGATATAAGCCTGTTCGGGGATTACTTTAGAGGCAGGTAAAGTACTGTCCATAGAGCTTCAAGCATGTAATTCTAGAACGATTAACATGCAGACATTTGAGACTGCTCGCCCAAAATAAAAGTGTACCCATGCCTCAACTGGCAACTGTGCTACAGACTAGAATGAAACAGATATCAAATACTTTTTTTTTCCTGTGTAATATACATGCTGTGAGTAGATTTTGAAGGTGTACTGTCAAGTGGTTTTTTTCAATATACATCTTCTAAACATTTCAGATGCTTGGTACTTCCCAATTCAGTGAGAATGGAGAAAATTGTAATTTCTTTACATTCTTGTGGATAGTAAAATCATAAGGCCTTTCAGAAAATGTAGGCTTTTGACACTATTTAGGATACTAAGTTCAAAGCATGCACCAAAAGGTTGGCAAACAGAACGAGGTGGAAGAGGAATTTGGAAGGAGTAAGTCTCTCTGTAGCTGCATCAACAAGACTTCTTTTCAAACTTCTGATTACAAAACAGAAAAACACACTGAGCTACTGGTCTACAACTACCTGACATGAAAGGAAAACTGAAAGGAAAAATAAAGGTTATTTCATGAGCAACACTATTCAGATTTCTAGAAGGCAGAACTTATTTCAAAATCAGACTGAAATTAGCATTTTGTTTTGAGCATCAAGTTTCCCTCTCCTTAGGATATCAGCAGAAATAAGCTGTAAAAGTGTTGCTGCCCAACTTCCAGAAGTCCCTGAGAATCATATGGCCCAATTTTCTTTTTTCTTCTTTGCTACTGACACGCTCAGCTGTTCACAGCAGAGACTGAGTCTGACAGCTGCATTCCACTCTCCTTGCAAACTAAACTCCCCATTTGACACCATTCAAGTGGCCTCTTCACTCTGCCTGTTGTTTTACTTGCGTATTCTCATATATGTCCTGACTAGGGGCTACAAGGCTCTCTGACAGTCCTGTAGTGTTGACATAACCCAGTGCCCGAATATTTCCATCAGCTGAAGTTAATATCTAGTTTACAAATGAAAAAAACAAAGTCAACTTCAAATTTACTCTTCATTGTAACCTCTTGTTAATTAAAAACCCCATACCTCCACAAAACCCTATTCCTAAACCCTAATAATTTATATTATCTACCTACACTTTCCTGTTTTAAATTACAGTTTTGTTCACTCATGAGGATTCAAATGATTATGCACAGCAAACCACTGCTGACTATACCAAATGCTGTAAAATACATTTAGTTGACACATCTGAGGCAAACAATGACTGGCCAGGTGTTTTCACTTGCTGGAGTCTCTATGTTGTCCATTACAAGTGACTACACTGCTCCTAAAGGTAAAAGGCAGCTTCCAGGGGACACAGGCTTCTGTCATAATTTGCGCTTCCAAAGACAAACAAGGAGGTTTGTACATGCTTCCTAATTATCTTAAGGTTTTGTGGAAGACAAGACTATTTTTCTCTGCTAGTTTCCAGCCTCCTGCTCTTCTCTGTTTATAAGAAACTGCAGCACACCATTAATAAGGTATTGGTATGGCTTATTTACACTATTCTGCACTAGTCAAAAAGCCAACACATAAAACCAGCCAACACATAAAACCAGCCAACACATTAACACCCTGGATATGCAAAAGTAAGAACAGTCAGTTCTCACAGAAATACTTATCCCTCAACAAAACTTCCTTCCTTTTTTCTATACAACAGCAGAAATTTCTCACGTTGAGTTTAGAGCTGTTTCTTGATTAAAGCAAGAACATCTTACTGTTACTTTGTCATGATGTGGTAAACTAAGAAATATCTATTTCTACTCTTTCTCTCCTCTCCCCACACCAAGTAAGCTTTCATCTTACTGAAGGGGGGAAACATTTTTAAAGAAAAATTAAAATGAATTGTACTTGTCAAAGAGTCCACAGGCACACAAGTGTATCAGAGAGAAATGTTCTTCTAGTTCACTCAGGATGTTTTTCTGAAAATTTTATATAGACTGTTCTTCATCTCAGATCATATCAAATTACTGAGTTTATTTTTAAGCCGTAATTTTGATTTACTGAAAAAAAAAATTCCAATTATTAGTAAGCCACATACTATGTTTACAGTGCCTGTGAAAACGAATACTGATCAGATGACTAAAAACATTGAGGAGCAACGTAAAGAGCAGTTCTGAAAAACGGCAGATACTTTGAGTAGTCTGATACTTTCAAGAGAAAGTAATTACGTTATATGACAAGCTTATGGGAATGAAACTGAACATTTATGTTGTTAGCCCACATTTTTTAAGGATAAAGAGAATGAAGACAGGTTTGAATTGTGACAGAAACCCCAAACATATGTATACGTACATATAAAAAGGTATATATGTATATACTTGTATACCATATATAAATGTCTATATATTAAAAACAGAAATTGCCTTACTTAAGAGTATTCTGGCAAAAGACAAAGCTAAAGTTTTCACTATTGCTGTTGTTTATTTGATGGACACTAGGAATTTTGCAGGGGCATGGGTATTTTAAAAATAAATAATAGGAAAAATACCACTTGGAAGGAAAAGCTATGGACCTCTGTAAATCTCAGGAGATTCTGACTTCCATACCATTTCACATGAAGGTGAAACAAGGTCAAAGAGCATTTCTGTGAAGTCGAAGGAGTCTTGCACCACAGTGCATTTACATGCCACTGATCTGGATCCCTCAGGCCGCAATTAGCCCAGAACAGATCACAGGTCACTAAATTCCCATCTTGATCCACAACAAACCTTCCCACTACAAACCCCACCTATTATTTTGCTTGTAAACAAGGACAGAAGGAAGTTTTAGTGTTTACTACAAGTGATACTTTGGTTTCCTATGAACAGCTGCTAAAAGAGCCAGCAATGCACAAGGCACATAAACTGCACTGGCATTACCAAGGGCAAGGCCTCTTCCCTGGGATGATTTTAGACCTGGTGGAAAAGAGCTGAAAGATAAGACTAGGTCTCAAGAGACTTTACATACTGAGCCAGCATGTAAAAGAAAAGCTGAGGAGCTCAACTTGATTTGAGGGAGCAGGACAATCAGCATCCTGAGAGGTGAGTCAGTGCAGGGCCTCAGGTTTGGGAGAGCAGGATCCTCAGGTTCAGAGAATAAAACCCAGAGAGAAGTGTAATGTCTGTGGCAAAACTAGACGGACAGGAAATACTGCTGAGTACAGAATTCTGTAGAACTGTCATGGAAGAAAAACAGCAGAGAGACTGAGAATGAGCTAAGATTTGGTGGATTAGGTAGGACATACAACCATGAGACTGAGCAGTAGTTGGACAGATGCTGGGAAAAGAGTCCACTGAATATTAAATAAAGAGACTCTGATGAAAAAGAGGATGAGACAGCACCATAAAAAAACCCCAAACATATAAATTTAACATCACCACTATTGAGATCTGAATTAGGATGTATTTCTTTTAGAATAAGAACTGGTCAGAGTGGGATAAGGGGGTGGAAGAAGCAGAAGTAAACACTTTTTCTTCACCCCCATCCTTGAATCTTCTTACAAATGCGGCAATAAGTATCCACCACCT
This sequence comes from Pachycephala philippinensis, assembly GCA_013397055.1. Taxonomy (NCBI): domain Eukaryota; kingdom Metazoa; phylum Chordata; class Aves; order Passeriformes; genus Pachycephala; species Pachycephala philippinensis. The sequence goes on from VWZT01004606.1 coordinate 2,812,959, forward strand.
TTGGAAAGATCATCCTTTTTCACACCATATTTGGCATATTTTTTTAATCTGTCAACTCTGGAAAACCTTCAAGTGATAGCTTTGGATTCTGCTCCTGTGTGAGTAATGCAGGTGTATGGGGTAAGGAAACAAATAATAAATGGAGATCAAATTTTACTTTAAAAGTGTAGATTTATATTTGTTGACAAAGCTAATATGATGACAGTATTACCCTGGAACAATTTATCATTCCATTACAGAAAGACAGTGGATTTAACACTGGCATGGAGAGAGTAATTCTACATTTTCCAAAAATCAGTAAATATTTGAGCACATTGGGTATTCTCAGTGCTATGTAAATAGCAGATTTAAGGAGACACAATATTCCATGCAACTAATTTAATGCCCAAAATAAATACATCAAAAGAATTTTAGATCAACAGCACATTGTGTGCCGTTATGCATAATGTGCTGAAATCTGCCAAGCTATTTTTGAACACTTTCAAAGAAGTTCCGTATCTGAGCTGAGACTGAAGAGATGTTGATGTGTTTTTATTACAGAATTTTCTTTACCGATCTGGAAACGCAGTCTTCTTAAATTAGCATTAAAATACTGTATCTTTCTTAATTGAATCCACACCTTCCCTTTTCTGCAGAAACACTCCACTTTTCAATGACACAGTGCTATTATCAGCGCTTAGGGACAGGAGACAGAACAAGTCTTTGGACACTTGCAATTCTTTCACTGTTGGAGGAAGTCCTCTGAGTAGCCTCTGCTTTCATACAAAAGCTTAAGGTGCTAAATGTTGTTCTCTTTGTCCTATATGTCCACAGGTTTAGTATAAAAGCATGAAAGTAAGGTTGAGACCATTAATATCAAGGTATGGAAATAAATGTGTGTTCCAGCATTCCATTTTAGATACAGCTTTGCTATTATAAGGTACATAAAACAACATGCAGTTTTTTGGTTGGTTACATAGCCTTTTCAAATTTAATCTCAAGATATATTCAGTTTACATAACTTCCTCTGAAATTGGATCAGTCACACGGTTTTCATTGATGTTTCAAAACAAATTCTCCACTTGCAATTCCTGAAAACCCCTGCAATTAAGTGGTGACAAAGCTTTATGATTTCAACTGTGTATTAGAGGCTGAACTCAGGTTGTTTTGGAGTGTGAATCAATCTATATGAAACGTAAATAGCAGAGGTTACTTTTTCTTACATTATACAGCAAAAAAAGCAGAGTATGAGCTGACTATGAAAAGCTCTTTCATTTAGCAGTCAAAAGATCTGGGGGAATCTCAACAGTTCTCAAGTTTAGTCTGAGGACCTTGAAAGAATGCCATTACTATCAAGTCCTTCTAGATGTATTTTGGCACAAGTTGATTTCCCTATGCTCCTTTATGTTGGCACATTTTGTACAACAAACATTACGTAACCTTCTGTCTAGCAGCATATCACTACTTATTTCCTGTTTCTTCTCTAAAATAAGGAAGCTTCTCTGCTTAAATCACTGTCTCAGTTATTTAGGAAATCAGTTTTGTTCAAAAGGCACCAGCCTGGAAGTCTGGACCGGGGTCTAGACCATCTCCTCTCACTTCCCAAGATTCACAGCAGGAAACTAACCCCACTTACAGAGAGCAGCCCAGACTTGAAAGAACCCTTAATGTGGGTCAACCTAAACAAGATGCAGGAGAGTTAAAATCAATGTCTAGACCTGGAGAATTTATAAAGAATACATTCCTCTATTAGTTGTACTTCAGTTGTACTATAAATGTAATTAATCTGCTCATCTAGAGAAGCCATCAGCATTTCTTCATTGCAACACATCTCTTGAGCATTAATACCTCTGATATGCTATCACTGTCTTTCCAGCTTCTACAAGGTTAAGTTGCCAACTTCAAACCAAAAAATTTATCAACATAACAGTGCTAATCTGCACTACCATATCTGGATTCTTAGACAGCCTAGGAAAGAATTAAATAACTGGTAAAACACATATTAAAACAAAAGTATGAGTAACTGTGCATTATTTTGTTACAGGAAGATAGTTTTGGATAGTACTAACTCACCTTCCAAAAGGCAATACAATCACTTTTCATCAGATGCTATAAATTTCCTCATATTTTCAGCTACAATTAAGTTAAGCATACCTATTTTCCAGTGACACAGACTTTAACAACCACCTTGCTGCAATACTCAAGAGTTCAACTCCAAGGATAGGACTCTAATAACAACACAGACTAACTAGCTTGTTTTGCTCCCTTTACACACTTGTGTATTAAAAGACAGCACGCATTAAATTACCTCCAAGACTCGCACAGATGACTAAACCATGAATAAGACAGCACACTACAGAACTAGGAGCTTGCTCTCTAGTTAGTTGTATGAACAGCCAAACACGCAGTGTTCTCAAGAAACAAAACATTAACCTCGGATCTAACATCACAGGGGGTTCTTCACGAAGCCATAGCAGCCATCTGGAGTTAATCTGACTGCGGTCTGGAAGAGTAGTTGAACACATTGGAAGAGTACACAGAATACACACTGCAACTTTTCAACTCCTGAAATACTTCTGTCTCCTTACACGCAACATCTAAGACTTAAGCACAAAAACCTGCTTTACCAACCATGCCCAATTTTTTGTTTAAACTGTTTGCCGTCAGCAAGGCTGAAAGAAGGACAGCCAGCAGCTTGTCAGAACTCCCAAAGATAACTAGGACATCCACGGTCTTTCCAAGAAGAGCTGTGAAGTCCGGCACCAGTCAAGGCCCCGAGCTTCCCACGGCCGAGGAACCCACCCGGGGAGACCCAGCCCCGCTGCGCTGGGCAGGAAGGGGACGGGGACCAGCGCGCACCTCGGAGCAGGGAAGGGTCTGGGAGGGAATGCCTGGCACGCGGGGAGCGGGCCCGCACTCGGGAAAGGCGGGACAGGG
>VWZT01004606.1:2816353-2952570 GCA_013397055.1 Pachycephala philippinensis
CCCCGAGAGCGGCGGGGAGCGTGGCCCAGGGGCTCAGCCTTGCCCCCGCCCCTCCTGGGGTGAACCGCCGTGCGCTCCTCCGCTGCGCAGCCAGGGCTCGCTTCGAGCGCCCGATGGGAGCTGCCTTTGCCGGGACGGCCGGGTCTCAGCCGGAGAGGCAACTAGGATGGTTGGGGGATTGGCGCATTGCTCTTACGAGAAAAGGCTGAGAGAGTTGGACTTGTTTAGCCTCAAGAAGAGACAACTGAGAGGGTGTATATAAATGTCGAGGGAGGGGGTGCCAAGAAGATCAGGCTCTTCTCCGTCGTGCCGAGAAATAGGACAAGAGACGACAGGGGAAGCTGATGCACAGAAAGTTCCACCCGAACATGAGGAAGAACTTTTTCACTGTGCAGTGACCGTGCATTGGAACAGGTTGCCCAGAGACATGTCGAGTCTCCCTCACTGGAGTTACTGAGGAGCCTTCTGGACACAACCCTGCTTGAGCAGGGAGGTTGGACCAGATGACTCGCTGTGGTCCCTCCCTACATGACCTGTTCTGCAATTCTTGATTTTGTGATTGTCTAATTTTGTTTTGCCTAAATTTACCTTCAGGTAGTCAAGCAGACCCCAGCCCTGGGCAGACGTCCTGTGTGTGGTAGCACACATGCGTTTGGGGTTGTCCAGGGATGGATTTCACTGTCAAATCAGTGAACCTGGTACCCACTCGCTGCTGGGCACCGACCTTTTCATGACAACCTTCTGTGCCAGCTCAGCTGTTCAAATTCCAAACAAAGAAAAATATGGCTATAGAGGAAGTAGTGTAATAAATCATGTGAGGGAAAAATGATTGGGGTGAGTGTTGCTCATTGTAGCTTTTAAGGAAATTTCTATCTCTCCAAGCTCTGAGGACCTAGAGTTCAGGAAATACAGATTTTTCAGATGCAGCTGGTGGCAAAGGGTGCAGAATCATAGAATGGCCTTAGTTAGAAGGGAGCTTTAAGATCATCTAATTCCAACCACATTGCTATGGGCAGGGACACCTTTCATTAGACCAGGTTGCTCAGAGCTCCATCTAATTTGGCCTTGAGCACTTGCAGGGATGTGCACTTCCTCCAGAGGAAGGAGGGATTCATGGTTTTAAGAGAATCTGAAATCTACATGTAGTATAAAGTACTTTAAACATGAGAAGCACAGACAGCCAGAGCTGGTGGAGTTGTGAGAACATTTGATCCCATTTTCTATATTCTTACTACCATTTGTAAGCTAAGGAAATTTGTCAAGGGAATGTGAAATTGGTGGTTACGTTTAGGAAACCATTGCCGTACAGGAATGACTTTCCCAACAGCTAATTTTCTTGAGTAAATGAGACTATTTTACAGTGAGGGTGAGTTTCCAAGAACAACAAACAAACAAAAAAAATAGAAAAAAAAACCAAAACCAAATGAAAAACCCCAAACAAGCAAATAAAAAGCCCCCCACAAATAAAATGAGAACTAGAACCAATTTAACATTTTTCTTAATTGCCACTAATTTTCATCACAAGAAGAACTGGCAGTTCTTCAAACAGGTAGAATGGTCTAAACCTTGAAACAAATAAACAAAATCGTAACATAACAAACACTTCTTGTGCATTACACTCACCGCACTCTCTCCTTACTGATTATATGTTATGTTATAATTAGGTATTTGAAGGGGCAATTCATCCGTGAGAGTGAAATAATCTAGCAAGTACAGCATCATAACATGATAACCTTTTTGGTTTGAGTTGGGTTTTTTTATCCCTTAGGTCCATCCTCTAGAATTATAATGTTCTCCCAAACCTGTAATTCTGATAGATCCTCAAGACTGCTCCGCTCTTCATAAAGGGTTCAGGTCACTAGGTGTGTTGTAGACTGTTCCTGCCCATTCATTATTGGTCATTAGAGTAGCCTCAGTTCCTCATGTTATTTTGTGTTCTACCAACTCACTTTCAAACAAGGTAAATGAAGCAAATCTATGCTGACCACTCTATGCCTGTACCTGCACACAGATACTCAATAACATCAATATTTTCAGTCCTTCATTAAATGAACTGAACTGTCAATACCAGGCTTCAGTTGCATAGCCTCGAGTGGTTTGTATCATTTGTTCAGCAGAAGAGCTTTTTCCTGATTAGTCCACAGCTGCAGAGAACCCACAAACATGAAGTGAATTCCTTTGTTCCTCCAGTCTGTTGCCAGCCATTGCCACTCTTCCTTTATATCTCTTTTGCTATTTGGTGGGGTCATCTCATTAAGCATGCATGGATTTTCCATGTTAGCTAGTTCCTGGCATCCAGACCTTTCCTTCAGCATCAGTTTTCAGCTTTTCTACACTGACATGCACAGTCAAATACTGAGTATTATAGAATCACAGAATTATTGAACCACAGAATGTCTCGAGTTGGAAAGGACCCATAAGGATCATGAAGTTGAACTCCCAGCTCCTCATGGGATTAAACCATGTGACTAAAAATGTCATGCTCCTTGAGCTCTTGACAGGCTTGGTGCTCTGACCACTGCCCTGGAGAGCCTGTACAGTGTCTGATGGCAATCTCAGTGAAGATTGTTTCAATGTCCAGTCTGAACTTCCCCTAATGCAATTTCAGTCTGTTTCCCTTGTGTCTTGCTGGGCACCACAGAGAGAAGATTGGCACCTTCCCGTCTCCTCCCCACCTCGTGGAAGCTGTACGCTGCCAATGGGGTGCTCCCTCAGCCTTCTCTTCTACAAGCTGAACAAACCAAGTGACTTCAGCTGCTCCTTGTAAATCTTGCCCTTGAGGCCTTTCACTATTTGGTCTTTCTCCTCAGGACACTCTTCATGGTTTCATGTCCTTCTTATACTGTGGCCCCCAAAACTGCCCCCAGCACTCGAGGTGAGGCTGCCCCAGAGCAGAGCAGAGCAATCCCCTCCCTTGCCCAGCTGGAGATGCTGTGCCTGATGCCCCCAGGACACGGTTGGCCTTTCTGGCTGCCAGGGCACTGCTGACTCGTGTTTAACTTGCCATTAACCCATCCAATAGACCCAAAGCCTTGCCATTAACCCAAAGCAACCAGTAGAGCAATAGGTTCTTGTTTGTCAAGATCAAACTACAAATTTCAGGAAAAACGAAAGCATTTGGACAACCTGCAGTACTGCAGAAATTAGTTTGTCATACCCTCAACTACTAAACTCCAAACAGAACAAGGTTTTTTCTTGTCCCAGTAGCCAGGCTTGGATTTTCTTTAGAAAACAGACAATACCATCAATAGATGCCAATGAAAAATTTTTCAAAATGGTCTTCTGAATTTTGCTGCTTTAAATCAGACAACATAATCCGTTGCTTGGAAGGAAGTTTAGAGAGACTGATGTTTTTGTCTAGATTTCTTATTCTGAATTAAGATTGAATGCAATTTTAATTACTTGCATTCACCTCAGGTGAGTTTAACTTTTCTTTTAAGTTTTAAAAATGCATACCCCTTGATTTCAGGTATAGAAGGTGTTGGGATCTGATTTGCATGGTTATAACATAGACCAATTTGACTGAGGGTGCAATTTTTTAAAACCAAAATACTGTTACCATTCACTGTGTAAATGCTCTTAGTTTTATAAAGAGGTTTGTGTTGGTATGGTTCATACATTTTCCCTAAATGGGAGCCTGTATATATGATGTATTAAGTGTTTGTGCATCAGTAGAATCTTACCAACATACATATGTACATAAGAATATACTGATATTACTATATAAAAAGTTTTGGTGAAGTTGTATAACTTTTATGGATATCCTGGCCTGCACTTCAACTCATTTATAAACTCAAATAAAAGAGGAACATGGAGGAAAAAAAAAAAAAGCCAATCAAAAACAAACTCAAAAAGCAGAGAAAGAGATGGGATTTTGATTTCCTTGTAATTGTTTGCTGAAAAATAATCGATGTGCTAGTAGGTAGTGTAGTCTGAGTTGCAATGTTTTCATTACAAATTAAATTGGCCAGCAGAAAAAAGGTTGGAGCAGAACTCAGAGGGTTGCTACAGCAGCAGGGGTGAAATAGAAAAACAGCTTCTATCCTCTTGAAAAGCAAAGAAACAAAAGGGAAAAAAAAAATTCCCAAACCTCTCATATCCCCAAGCATATGTATGAAAAAAAGAGCTATTTTAATACAAGATTCAGCTCTCTTCTTAGGGCAAACTGTAGCTAAAATTTACATCCCTCCTCTACATCCCAGACACTCTTAGGGCAGCCAACATATGTGTTTATGTTTAGAAATGTGAAGGGAGCCTTGCTTCAATGTGGGGAGCTGTTTGGAGATGTCCCTTTGTGTCTGTACATTTAATTTCCACTGTACAGCCTTTAGTATATGTCCCCTATATGTCATCTGACGTGCCCCAGGCCTAAACTCTTTCTTTTCATGCAGGTTTTTTTTTTGCCTTCTGCTATGTCTTGTGCTCTTCTAGGTTTGGTCCAGGTGGAATTTATTTCAAGAGAATTATTGAAAAGAAAATACATGAAGTATTCCTTTGGTGGGGGGTGGGGCAGGGGGTGAGCAGAGTAGGGCTGGTTGGATAGATCAGCTTCCTTGGCTGTCAAACCCAGTCTTTCTAAACTTAAAGGATATTGATGGAATATTGACTGGCTGGTCACTGTTCCAGTGGAAGGAACTCTTGCTACTCAATTGATTACAGCACTGTAGTTAATTTGAATGTCTCTTTAATCAATCTTTCTCACAGGCTACTCTGAGATACTTATGCCATCACATCTGAACTATGTTACTATATTATTTATTTCTCTTTTCAGTACACATCTAAAGGGATACTCTTATGCCCACATTACAGGTGGGAAACTGATGCCTTGGTATTTTTGGCTGTGTACTCTTTGAGACTAATTGGATGGTTGTCTTATGTGTTAAGCCTTGAGGATTTCTTTTATAAACTGCTTGAAATATACTGTTTTGGAAAGGGTGAAAAGAAGATTTTTAACACAGTGGTGGTCAAAATGAACACAAGACAGGGACTGGAAGCTTATGATGCCAGAGTGGTCTAAAAGTGGGATTTCAAGGCTTCTGCTAGAGTATGTTGGAAAATTTATAGCACTTTGGAAGAGTGATCCAAGAAATAGTAGTCTTGACCTATGCTGGAAGAAATGCTAAGCACAGGGGTATAGCTATCATCTTTCTTCCCCAGAGAGCTCAAAGTTTTGTAGAGCTTCTTCAAGGTACATAGCAGAATGCAGATTCTCCCTCCCAGATTATTATCCTAAAACAATCTCTTATCAAATATAAATTAATTCAGTGGCTTCTGTTAGCTTCATTGCTCCTCCTTCTACTGTATGAGCTTGTGAAAAGACACCTATCTGCAACTTCTTTTTTTCTCTTCTGTAGTTTTTTTCAAAAAGAAACAATTGCCTTTTCTCCCCTGTCTTCAGAAACTTCATCAACTCTGAATAATTTTCCTTTGCAGTTCAGTGGTCTGAGTTTTAGATGTACTCTCTGAATGGCTTTTGATCTGAGTAATAAACCTCCTTTTTAATATGTTTGTTCCTTTCTAGACTTGAATATTTTATTTACTGTGTGAGTGAACTGAAAGAAACTTTTTCCTAGACCAAGAACCCATTTTGAGATTTGGAAAATAGCAGTTTTGAGTGATATCACTGCTTTAGTTCCTTAGTGTATTTTTCCCCTTATAATTCAATATTAGCATTATTGCATCCATATTAGTCTCATTTTTGAGAAATTCCTTACATGCGTGGGATATTTATCATCCAGTGTCAACACGTCATATTGAGTATGATTAAATCCAAGAAGAAAACAAATAAAAGTTCGGAAAAGTCCTACGGCAAACAACTTAGAAAATTCTTTATTGTACTCTCAATTTTAAGGAGGTCTTCTCATTGATTTCAGCATGGAGTTTGGCCTCCTGATTGTACACTAAGATTTGAACAAAGACAATAAAAGGATTTTATGTGAGGGAGGGACTTTGTTAGCACCATTAGTGTGAGAGTTAATAGACTGCATTCACGGTCACTTCTGAGTAGGTTTTCCTTTGACACATCTTGCACATAGAGAACAGCTTTACACATGTAATCCATGCCTTTCTTCATGCAGGAGTGAACAGCTTTCCACATCTTCTTGGGAACAGGATTAACTTCTACAAATGCAGGGACTCTTGGGACAACTGGAAGGAAATAAGCAGGAGAAGCAGGCACTCACTTAGCCTTCATTTTTTAACAAATTTGGAGATGCAGAACACCTAATACCCTTTAGCTATTGCCATGGGTTTGTGTGGTCTGCCACAGGAACTCTGGTCTGTCCTGTGAAGGGAAGCAGCTCCCTGTCCCCAGTGGAAGGCTGTCTTAGGACTATATTTTGCTGAATTCCTTGGTTCACAGAAAAATATTCATTGACATCTATGGAATCAAACTCGTGCATACTTTTTTTTTTGTGGTTGAAATTTCCAATAAAGTTCTGAAGTACACTAAAAAATGTACAGAGCAATTTTCCTGATGCAAATGTATCTACCTCAGTCCCGTTCCTAGCAATGCTTCAAGTAAAACATTTGCTATTGAAACGAGAAACTCGGTATAGTGCAAAAAATAAATCCTGAAGATAAATGGACCTACAAACAAATTCTTAGATTAAAATTAAAGCTAATGATCCAGTAATCTCTGACTACTGTAGTATGAAAAAACATGAAACAAACCTTCAAAGTATGCAATCTTATGGAGCTCAGGTTGTTATAATAAGCTTGACTGGCCAGGTTTTCTCCTTACTTTTAATTCTGTGCTTTTCTTAGCAATTTCAGAGAGCTATTGTTAGATAGTTTTCAAATTTTTGATTCATTTAAAGGTAAATAAACTCTGAGGTTTGATAATCAATATTGCTAATTATTGTGATTAACTTGATTTAAATATGGAAGGATTACAATTGGATGAATACATTAAAATACTTTTCTCGCTATAAGGAGTAGCAGATTTTTTTATAAAACGTGCAGTCTTTATATGGGTTGGCTTTATTGTAAGCAATGACTTTTAAAAACTCAAGAGTTTTTTCTTTCTGGTATTTGTCTGTGAAATACTAAAGGATAAATTCACTCTAGATAAAGATCTAGACCCCAGAGAAAGTCAGAAATTACTGTTAAGAAAGTGAACTGTTTATGCATTTCAAGACCACTAGGTGCTGCCTATTCACTGCAGCAAATGTTACAGTCTCTTTTATAGGGAGTTTGAGGAATTATGTGAATTATTCACAGTATCGAACAGAATTTTGAGGCCTTTTGCTTCCCACTGTAATCCGAATAATTGAGAATCAAGCTAAAAATATGGTAGAGATGTTATGTTGTGTAATTAGGAGAAGCATTTCCTTGGCCACTTAGTTTTGAGCCCTCAATTACTGACATAATGAATAAAAGGTATCAAGAAAATCCTGCAAAAAGCCTTCCCAGTATTTTAAGAAAGGAGGACACAAAAAGGCCTCTTGTATTCTAGTCTGACTGGCATAGGAGGGATTTACTGTCAGGCAATTACTGAAAATTGAAAAATGTAATTAAGGTTCACTTAAAAGTTTATAATCTCGCTTTAGCTCTGATGCTCATTATCATCTTAAATGTGACAACTATTGTTTCATAAACAACATGGGAAGAGCTGGGTTCTTACAGTTAACACTCAATCCTTCCTAATGTATTTCATTACCTGCTAATTCTGTACATGCAACTGCAGATTAAGGACAGACAGGAAAAGAACAATGAAGTTTTTTCTGCATGGTTATAATAGAAAAAGATATTGCAGATCTCTGGCTTTAAACAAGCCTGTCCAAGATAGTTGTAGTAATGCTTAAGAATGAAATGCCAACAGCAATCACAAACCCATGTGAGTCATCTATCCACAGACAAATGGAAGCTCATGGCTGCATCAAATTTCATGGAAACCGTTGTGGTTTTGCTGTGCTAGACAAACCTGTATTTCTGTGTTCTACAAGATGGACTGCTGTATGAAGTTTAACACCTATCACATGAAGTTAAACAAGAATAGGTGCTGGATTCTGCACCTGCAGCAGGGCAACCCTGGATGAATGTACAGTCTGGGGAATGAGAGGCTGAAGAGCAGTGCCATGGAAAGGAACTTCGAATTGTTGGTCTTTGGCAAGCTGAACATGAGTCAGCAGTGCCCTGGCAGCCAGGAGGGCCAACCCTGTCCTGGGGGCATCAGGCACAGCATCGCCAGCCGGGCAAGGGAGGGGATTGCTCTGCTCTGCTCTGCACTGGGGAGGCTTCACCTTAAATGCTGGGGGCAGTTCTGGGAGCCACAATGTAGGAAAGACATTGAGCTCTTAGAGAGCATCCAAAGGAGAGTCACCAGGATGGTGAAGGGCCTTGAGGGGAAGCTGTATGAGGAGGGGCGGAGGTCACTTTGTCTGTTCAGGCCTGGAGAAGAGGAGACTGAGGGGAGACCTCATTGCAGAGACTTCCTTGTGAGGGGAAGAGCAGGGGCAGGCACTGATCTCTTCTCTGTGGTGACCTGTGACAGGATCTGAGGGAATGGCCTTAAGCTGTGTCAGGGGAGGTTTAGGTTGGATATCAGGAAAAGGTTCTTCATTGAGAGGGGGTTTGGGCACTGGAACAGACTCCCAGGGCAGTGGTCACAGCACCAGCCTGACAGAGTTCAAGAAGCATTTGAACAGTGCTCTCAAGCACATGGTGTGACTCTTGGGGATGGTGCTGTACAGGGCCAGGAGTTGGACTTTGATGATCCTTGTGGGCCACTTCCAACTCAGGACGTTTTGTGAGTTTATAACTTGTTTGGAAATAAATATGGGACAAGAAATAGAATTAAAGGGCATTGATAATTTGTCTATATAAACATATTAGGATAAATGAAACATTGAAATAAAATATGCAGTATGAAGAAAGCAGGGTTATTGCTCCTATGTGTGTTTGATACCACTGTTCTCTTTTCTAATGAAGAAGAGATGAAATTTCATTTTTCCTTTGACTCAAGTAGACCATTTTTTTTCAGTAGGAAGAATAATAAAGATGTGAAACTGATGTTGAAAAGCAGAACTGAGCATTATCAAAGGTTTTGGCAGGATTTAGATAAAAAATTGCAAGAGTACAATTGTTCTCTTCATGTCAGTGAAATGACTCTAAGAATTAAGCTGTACCCACATTATTTTCAAGGTCTGAAAAACAAGTAATCTTGAATAAACAGTGCAATATAGAAAACTGGTAGTCTAGGTGAAGAGATTCATCACTTCTGTAAAATATCTCTCTCTTAATAAGTCATGTAAAGATTGTCACAAGAGAACATATATTTAGGTGACAGAAAGCCCAAGCAAGCAATGTCATGGTAAGAGCATGGGTAAAATTCTGAAGCAAAGTTTAGAAACCATAGACCCCTGTGTGTTCAACTTTTTCTTTCCCCTCTCTTTATTTGCAAGGTGCAAGTTATATATCCCAGAATGATGTTATGACCCAGAAAATTTAATGTGAATCAAAACACTCTCAATTTTCTATTTTTCAGTGGTATATCCCAAATCCGTTTAAGCTAATGGGAGGTTAGTTTTTCCACCTGTAATTTCAGTATAGTGAGAATCCATCAGTGTTTCATTTTAACCACTGGCTAGGAAGTACAGGTTGCTACCAGTTGTGTGGAACAGGCACGATATTCCCATCCATATTTCTGGAACCCTTGTTTTTCACAGCCACTGCCAGGTTCGGGGCCATCCAGTCAGTCTTCTCTGCCACATATTTCCTCTCCTTTTTCAGAGCAAGACACTTGGCATCAGCTATTCATACTGGCAGCACTGTGTGATATTCATTACAGTCAAAACAAAAATGTTATGTACTGGAGGTGGGAAGTGTTGAGTTCATCTGGTCCATGTCACTACTTTGTAGTGCACGTTCTGTTTCCCAGCAGTAAAAATAAGAATGATTTGAGGAACACACTAATGGCTTGCGTCATTCTCTTCTCCAGGAGATCTGCCAGAAAAACAGCTTTCAATCATATCTGGGGTGTGAAAAGGCACTGTGGCAGAGCCTGCTCCAGTGAGCAGTGACCAGCTGTGTGGGGTCAAAACTTTAAATTCTAAGTTCCTGAAAACCATCAGTTATTTAATGGTGTTATTTTCAGCTATGCATGGCAAGCCTGACCAAAGGACCTGCTTAGCGAATGTAACCGTTCAGAAATTGGTGTGTAAATGGCAGATTTGTGTCTGATCACGCAGTTGCCCAAGTTACAAGGTGGAGACCTCTGTTTGTAGGGAAGGTGTCTTCTTTACAACAATAATGACAAGATAACCACAACAAACATCTCATTTTCTGCATGGGACAGAACATTTACTCTGCCTAAGGAAGGTGGAAAGGAGAATATCTGGTAACGTCTTTTAAAATTAAATATATTTATATCAATAATCCATGTGCTGTTAAAGTTACTTTTGAAATGATATTAAATAACACTGATTTTCAAGTTAACTTTTTGGAACTCTGAGGACATGCCAGTGAGGATTTCCAGCATCGTTTTAGAGAAAGGGCAGGAAACTTGGGGATCTACTTATTTGTTTAAACCCCATACAAATAAAAAAAAAAAAAAAAAAAAAAACAAAACAAAACAAAACAAAAAACATACAAAGTAAAAAAAAGTTAATTTTCTTACCAATAAAATTGCGAGCAATGAACTGAAGCTGTCAATAAGCATAATTGCATGGAAAGTAGATCTTTCCAAACAAACTGTCATGTTTATTTCATAGTGAACTGATGGAACAAGACAGTTGTATTGATATGGTAGTGTTAGATTTCTCCAGTGGGTTTGATATAATAAAGCATATTCTGACAAAAAAAAGATATGATCCTCATGAGACAACCATTGTGCACAGCATATAGAATTAAAGTTGGATTAAAGAGGTCCTGAAATGCAGCTGATACCAGGCTGTCAGAGCTAGATACCTTGAGCAGGTTCCAAAGGGGTCATTAAAGCACTTCAATGCTCTTTTTAAAATCAATTGTGTAGATGATGATACAGAATCTTCGCCTGGATGGTTTAAAGATGACATAACGATTGACCAGGGAGTATAATGAATACAAGTTGCTTTACAGAGAGGACCTCATTACCTAATTAAATGCAATTACAGAGTCCAAAGAACTGTGATTCAGACGAGACACATCTATAACTAGGAGTCATCACAATTCACAGCAAAGTCTTTGCCAGCACTCAGTATTCTTCAGCAGGGCTATATGGTCTTGGCATGTGGTTTTGGCTATGCTGTCCACTGTATTCTAATTAACTCTTTAGGGGCCATCTCGGGCATGTCTAAATGGGATTGGGTCCAACTGGTTCCAATTGGATTGGATCTTGCTTACTCTCTGTCTTGGTAGATGAGTGACTCAAAGAAAAGCTGAAAGTTCAGTGTAGGTGAAATGGAATTTTCATCTCAAAATTAAACATTAAGGCTATGTTTTAGGAGAAGGGAGCCAAGGGAAACAGGGAGGTGACTTTGCCAGTACACACATCAATAGGAACAGCATTGCTAGAATACTGTCTTAATTTTTCATAGCTATGCTATGAAAACATGTGGAGATATGATTGAAAGATGCAGAAAGGTACAGGGCAATGTCAGCATGAGGTCTGTAGATATCCCTGCTCAGTTTATTGACTCCTAACTCTTCAGGAATTTGAAAGAAAACAGAATACCTTTCCAGCAGTGGCCTGTGTTCGTCGCTTTGCTTCCACTGACTGTTTGTTGCTTGCTTAGAGAAAGTCTGAGCTAAAAGCACTCAGCATTGTTCTGAGACTCACACCTGCCCGCTCTCCAGTCTGTGCACTGAAGCAGTTTCTCTCTTTGGGCAGATGGACTAGGTGATCATTGTGGGTCCCTTCTGAAGGAAATATTCTAATCTAGTACAGACTATTCTGTTCTTCAGGGTTAAGCCTATCATTGGTCCTTTTTCCTTGGGCTTTTCCTCCCCCAGTTGATTTTTAAGTGGTCCATATCCTGTGACTTTTTTTAATGAAAGCCTATTGGCCGCCTGAAACAAATATCAGACAAGATGAGCAAAGGAGATTAACTAAATATGTCCTGCAGAAGCAATTGCATAACACTGTGGGGGTTTTTTAAAAGTTAAACCTGAATTATTTTAGAAAAGACGTTAATCATTATATACTACTCTAAAGACCCTCTATAATTACCTTTTCATTTCCACTGACTTCACTGATAGCAGAGGGTGGACCACTAATGATCTTTGGCTACATGGTGCTTTTTTCCTTTCAATGAAAGGACAATAGATAATTACAGCTTATTAATGGACAAGAGAACAGTTACATATATATAGGAAAAAATGTTAGGCTCTCATTCAAAGCTGCAGGGGGGAATTTTCAATGCATAAAGGCATTCTGTTTTATCAAAGGATGTGTTTTTTGTCTTTCCTCTAAACACTGATTCTTTGGAAGCTCAGTGATATTTTGCATACTGCATTATTCTGTTATGTAGCAGTGTGCAAGGATTTGCATCTTATGGAAGGAGGAATCTGCCAAAATTCAAAGATGTTTCTGTTTTGGTTTATTGACTCTAGTTCAATTGTGTCAATCTTTTTCAGTTAAATGCAGATTTGAAAACAGGAGTTTGAAGTGTGATGTCAAATGTCCCTGCCACTGGAAAACTCTTGTAATCTGTCAGCATCCTGGATGACATTTCAACGTGTACTTTTACTATTTTTAAAGATCAATTTTTTTATATAACTTCAGTAACAACAAATGTTATTTGAATTTAAATGGTTTCCAGAATATTTTATAAGTCTCGTGGCTGCAAAACATCATATATCTCATTAATAGAGCTAGACCACCTGCCTCCTGCTTTGATCAGTACATTGGGTGTGAGGAAGGGATGAAACTGTGCTGTAAATTGTAGCTATTTGTTTGCACTCCAAACCCCTTTAATTCTTTTTTTTTTTTTTAAAGGAAGAGAAATATGTCCTTTTCCCCAGTCCCTAACAAATACTGCTATGACTCAGAAGTGCAATTTGAGATTAGCTTATTTCCATTTCTAAAGGAGCTTTGAGAAGAGCGGATACATGGGAGATGCAAAACCACCGGAGTCTTTATAGACAACAATTTCTGAACTGTAATATGCTGGGGTTTTTTAAATTTTATTACTTATTATTAATAAGACGCACCACAAGATGGCTCTCTAGCAACAAAAATAGCCATGAAATCCAGAGCTTGTTCTAAAAATAGTTACTGAACTCTGAGTGGGAGCATATTCACCAGCACAAACCTGTGTGTGGTGCTGTTGGAGCTAAGGAGAAACACTTTAACCACACGGAAAATGCCACATGGATCCCTGGTTTTTTCCTGCAGGTTGTTATTTGCCTACAGGAAGCAAGTAGAATATAGTAGCACTCCCTTAAAAGTTCTACAGCAAATAGCCGTGGCTACCTGGGACAAGTCAACAGTGTATTTGTTACACAGCTGCTGAGTGCAAGAATAACTCAATGGCATTTTTAGCTAAAGAATAATTTCAAAATAATTTATACCAAATTTTGTGTGAAAAAAAGAAGCATTTATTCTTAATTTGCAGAGTACTATTTTGTACTCTACTATCCCATTGAAAGGAAGATAAGCATGTTCCAAACTTCCATTGATTTAAAAAAAAAAAAACCTATGTACAGAGCTATTATTTGACCGGCTTGCTTGCTGGAAACAAAAATTTGTATGTATGCAAAAGTGAGGGGAGAAAATATGCATGTGGAGAATGAATAGCAAACAAATGTATATCAACAGCAACTTGTGTGCAGTAATAGTCTCAAGCAGGTACAGTCAGAAGTGACTACTGGGAAAGGCCATCTCCTGGGAAGTATGCACCGACTCTGCTGAAAATGAAGCACCAATCTTTTGTATTCTTGTCCTTCGTCTCGTAGGTTACCATCAAAAAGCTGAGTTTTCCTGCCTGTAGCAAAGGCTAAAACAAACTTCAGGTTTTTTAAAGGCAGTGTCTGTTTTTGGAGAGCCATTGGGTAGGTGCAGACAGTCCCAGCACAGGACATTTCGTGCCCCAGGCAACTAAAAGACAAAGAGACTAGTCTAACCTGAGTGGTTTAGTCCAGTCAAACTCTCCTTGGAGCTTAAGTGCAAATTTCACAACCCAGTGGACGAAACAGGGTCAGCATCTTGCTGAGCAGATCGCAACACACGGAACCAAAAGGAGAAAGTTAGATGCTATCCTTAGCTGGTCATCATCTGTTAGTCATGGCTGACAGCTGCAATTCAGTAATTGCCCATGTGAGCACTTAGGAATTGCGTTAGGACCAAAACCATCTTGAGTTCACCTGTTTGAATTTTCCCATAGATGGAGCAGAAGAGCCCCTGTAGTCAGCTCTCAGCCAGGAGTTATACATTATCCAATTCATAGAAGGCAAAATAACAGATTAGTTTGAACTATCTTCACCAACTTGTTCAGATAACATGTCCTGAAACAAAGTGCTCCCACAGTCAGGCACAGCAAAAATGTGATGCTAGAATATCTTTTACCTTCCTTCTCAGCTGCTAGCTGCTGCCTCAGACCCATACCTGACTGTGGAAAGGCTTAGGGAGTACTAATAAATCAAAGGCAGGTACAGATTTAATGTGTTAGTGGGTTTGCTGTGACTGAACTTGGGATAGAGAGCTTAGCCACAACCCAGTGTTATTATGGTTCTGATAGAGACCACTTCACAGAGGCTCGTGGTGCGAGTAATG
The DNA here is from genome assembly GCA_013397055.1 of Pachycephala philippinensis. Classification (NCBI taxonomy): domain Eukaryota; kingdom Metazoa; phylum Chordata; class Aves; order Passeriformes; genus Pachycephala; species Pachycephala philippinensis. Next base: position 2,831,046 of record VWZT01004606.1, read on the forward strand.
AAATATAAGAGGATTACTGTTTTGGACAGAGATTTATATCTAGTCTTCCTAGCTCTAATAAGAAATGGTCCTAAGCCATATAAAATGGGATTTAAGACTTTCCTAAAGTTTAGTTGTATTCTGAGTGGGGACTTTGGTTCAGGGGAAGTATTTATAAACTTATGGATCCTGGAATGTCTACTGTCTGAGACTTCATAGCTCTCTCTACAGCTCCCTGTGGAGCAGTCCAGCAAAATTACTGTGATGCAAGTTCTGCCTTGCAATTCCTCAGTCCTAAGCCTGTCCATGTTTCTTATAAAGGGCTCTTGTTGCTGAGCTGGGCTCTTTGATTACTGTCCTTCAGGTAACTTACCTTTCAGAGGGGTGAGCTAAGGTCACAGAGAATGCCAACAGAGTTCTCCTAATTTGTTACGATATGACCACTGTTTGATTGCCCTTGTGAAATCATGGGATAGACTGTGTCTGTTGACTGACACCAAGTGAGATGATGTATTAGACAGTGAAATGGCTGGATTAAACTGTAAGTCATGGCTGATTCCTTCCCTTATATCATCCTGATCACTCTCTTCATTGGAAGCATAACCTCCAGTTACAATCTGCTGAAAAATCTAATCTGAAGAAAACAACCCTTTGTACGTGATAATGAAACAAAAAAGGATTCCTAAATCTGCAGAATGGACCAGCCAGATTATACCTATTGTTACAGAATGACAGAATGGTTGAGGTTAGAAGGTACCACCCCTGGAAGTGTCCAAGGCCAGGTTGGATGGGACCCTGAGAAATATGATCTCATGAAGTGACATCTCTGCCCATGGTGGGGAGGTTGGAGCTAGATGATACTTAAGGTCCCTTCAAACCCAAGCCACTCTATGATTCTATGACCTTCTGGTCCAACCCCACTGCTCATGCATGTTTAGTCCGACCTTGAATTGCTCCACAGATGGAGTATCCACAACCTTTTGGGGCAACCTGATCCAGTGTTTGGACACCTTTATGGTAAAAAAGTGTTTTATCATGTTCAGATGGAATTTCATGTGCTTTAATGTGTCCTTTGACTCTTCTCCAGTCACTAAGCACCACTAACAGGAACCAGGGCCTGTCTTTTTCACTCCTTCCCATAAGATATTTATATAAATTGATAGTTTACCCCTGAGACTTCTCTTCTCCAGGCTGAGCAGTGCCATCTCCCTCGGCATTTCCTCATGTGAGAGATGCCACCATCCCTTCAGCATCTTAGTGGCTCTTAGCTGGACGTTCTCCAGCAAGTCAAAATCTGTCTCTTCCTGGGGAGCCCAGAAGTGAACTCAGCATGCCAGGTGTGGTCTCACCAGTGCTGAATACACAGAGGGAATCACTTATCTGCTGGCAACACTCCTCCTAACGCAGCCCAGGACACTGTTGGCCTTTTTATTGCCACAGGGGTGCATTGCTGGCTCAGGGTCAGCTTGTTATCCACCAGGTATCCAAGGTCTTCCCTGGCAAAGCTGCTTTCCAGCTTCTTGCCCCCAGTGTGTGCTGCTGCCTGGAGTTATTCCTCTCTGTATGTGGGACTGTGTACTTTCCCTTGTTGAACTTCATGTGGTTCCTCTCTGCCCTGTTTCCTGTCAAAGTCCCTCAACAGTGGCACAACCAGCTGGTGTATCAACCACTCCTCTCTTTTGTATCACCTGTGAACTTGCATTCTGCTCCATCACTGAGGTCATTAATGAAGGTGTTGAACAGTATTGGCCCCAGTATCGAGCCCCATGACTTGTGCCACTAGGGATTTTCCTCCAACTGGATTTAGGGCCACAGATCACAAAGCTCTGGACCTGGTCATTCGGCTTCTAATCCACATCACTATCCATTTTTCTGACCTATTTTTTGTCAGCTTGTCCATGATGATGTTACAGGATTTGATCTTGAAATCGTTATTTAGGGTAAACAGTGCCCACTGCTCTCCCCTTGTCCACTAAAGTAGTCATATCATTGTAGAAGTCTATCAGGTTATTCAAACATGTTCTTCCCTTTGTAAATCCTTGTTGACTACTCCCCATAACCTTCTTGTCCTTCATATACTTGGATGTGTTGTCCAGGAAGATTTTCTCCTATACCTTCATAGAGACTAAGATGAGACTGACTGACTGTATTTCTCTGGATAGTTATTTTTGGCTTCTTGAAGATAGGAGTGATATTTTCTCTCTTTTGGTCTTCAGTAATCTCTCCCAGTTGCTATGACTGTTCAAAGATAATCAAGAATGTCCTTGCAATATTAGCCAGCTCCCTCATCATGAGCCTGTCAGTCCCCTGCAGTTATGTACTTCCACTTGATTCTAGTGCTCCCTAAACTGCTCCTCTTCCACTAGGGTAAGTCTTCCTGGCCCTAGATCTTCCCTCTGGTCTTAAGTGCCTGGGATTCCTGAAGGATGGTTTTCCTTGTAAAGACTTAGGCAAGAAAGGCACTGAGTACCTCAGCCTCTCCATATCAAATGTCACCAGTTCCCTTGGTGTGTTCAGCAGTGGGACCCTGTTTTCCATGGTGTTTATGAACTTGTAGAACCCTTTCTGCTTGTCCTTCACATCCCTTGCCAGACTCAACTCCAAGTCAGCATGTATATGTCGGACTCTATACTCCTCCTGGGATGTCTGCCCCTGCTTCCACCCTTTGTACACTCACCTGTCATAGCCATGTACCTGCTGAAAATACTTCAGCAGACATGGAGATGAGCAACAAGATTCTTCATTCCCCACCAACCCTTTGCAAGGCAGATTGTGCTGAGTTTGTCAGCCTCTCCTTTCATTTGCACCTCTGGGCTTAGCAGGGCTTTCACACCTAACTGCTGTCAGCAGCTTCTGCCCCAGAGCGTGCAGCACCACTGCACTTTTTTGCCTTTCACTGTATATTTACAAGAACAATGTATTTTTAATACATAAAGGATAAAGAGCATAATAAATGTGTTACCTATGTAGTTTCGTTTATTTCTGTTTAATAATTGTTATTGAAACTCAAAATGACAAAAGTGACTTGGCCAGTTGGAATATGCAATCCACTGTATTGCTCTTTGGCAAGTGATATTTTGGGATGCACAGGACACATTATCATTGCAGTTAGTATACCATGGAGTCAACTGGGAAAATACCCCACAGAAGAAATCTCTTGATCTTGTTCTAGGTTAAAATTCACAAATCTTTGCAGACTCAAATGAAGGAAAATTTTTTTGTTGTTGTTGTTTTGTTTTTTTTTAGGATTAAACAATAGAACATTAATAATGAAAGCAATAACAGTGCTTTGGAAATAGATGTGTAACAGTATACTCTGTGCATTCTCAATAGTTAGCAATTTGATTAAATACAATACAAATGAAAATAAAGCAAAATAAATTTCTTCTGTGGTGTTCAAATGTTTCACTGCTCTCTTGTGAAATTTACATCCTGTGACTCAAGCAATAATACTTGAAAGTCTTAAGTGATAAAACACAAAACAATGGCTCATACAGAACACAGAAATTGCATCAACATGACTCAACAAGCAAAGTCATAATAGGGAACAACATGAAGGAAAAGTATGGATATGCTGTCATTGCTTTCAGAGACAGGGGATGGGAAGGGAAGATACCTGTTTGCAAAAATACTTCATTAAAAAAATCTATTGACTTAGTCAGCAGTGAATAACTTCTTGGTGAATTAAAGCATCAACCACTGTATTTTATCTTGTGAGATCTGTATCATTAATCCATACATGCCCCCAGTGCAGTACTAGGTTATGTAGGTGCATGAGGTTTATCAAACTGCGCAACGTTTTCTTAGATCTGGCAGTCTCTGAGATGTCACACCACTAATTGGCGTTAGAAAAGGCAAATTTTTTCCTCTCCATGTGGGGAGTTTGTGTTCCTGGACACCTGACAGGACACCAGAGACTAATTTTCTCATTATTAAAGCTGAGTGTGCCACCAGCACATGCCCAGTTTCAACTGAAAGATGTAATTCAAAGCTCATGTTGATAAAGATGTTGGTCAAGAGATACACTGAATGGACGATTTAACTTCCAAGTGTTTGTGCAGCGGGACCTGCATTGGAATCGAGGGTGCCTGTATGTCCCCGCCGACATCAGAACTGCTGACTTTCAGTAAGAATTTCAAACACTGAAGGTTGGGCTGCCAACACACTGTTGAACCATCAAAGCACACGCTCCAAGAAGATGCAGATCAGCGTCAAGCTGCCCCTGAGTGAGTAGCACTGGAGTGGGCAGTGCCTTCCTGGTTTTTCTCTTGCACTCATCCAGCTAGGAGAGATAAAGATTAGCCCTGAGGTTGTAGCACCAAAGCCTAAAGTTCATCTCCTGAGAAAGAACAAATGTTTTCCACTATACACCATAAACACCTCATGGGTGAAAAGCTACCAGTGTAAGAGCTGAGGTTCAAAATTCCCAGGCTTTAGCCTGCTTGCCACACAATATTTTTTTGTGTTGAATACAATTGTTTTCTTACTGGTAAATTTAAGGACAGGCATATGCAGTGTCCGAATGTCCCAAAGTAGTTCCTTGTACCTGGTACTGAGTATGGCAGGAAGAGCATCTTGCCTGGTTCTCTGTTGTTGTGCCAAGATTTTCAGATGTTCCTTTAAAAATCAGTGGTCTATCAAGGTGTGTTCAGTACAATGAATGCATTTAGTTGTTTTCTAGGGAGAATGTAGCTGTTTGCGCAGGCGGCAATAAATATGTTAAAAAATGATGAAAAATCTGTTCATCTAGCAATGATTTCTTTCAGGCTTGTATCGTACCACATACACTCATAGCAGGTCTTCCCGGGTTAGTCCTCTGAGCTGGGTGCATGAACTCCTTCATACAGATAAGTAATCTGCAGCAGAACTAGTCCCCTGGAAGGAGTTGCTCCCATGCCTTAGTGCGTACAGGGCTCAGAAGATCTGTATTTGCATTGTGCAGTTGCAAATGCCAAGGTGAAAGGTACTGAAGTGGTTAAATTTTTGCCTGAAGGAGATACCATAGCACAGTTGTAGATATCTGTGCAATGGACCAAGGCAGTGTTTTCTACAAAATTCTGAAGTAAATTACAATAATAATACCTTATTTGCTTAATGTCAAGCTATCATCAATCCCATGCAAATTGTTAGCTTTGCAACAAAACACCATGTAATTGTCACTACAATCTTAAGCCTCAGCAGTCTTGATTTTCAAAATACTAGTTCATCAATAAACAATTGTAAAGGCTTTAAGCTCCAACAGGAATGCAGTAAAGAAGCTCTTTTCTTCTGTGATGTCAATAAGCTGAGATGAGAAAAGAAACTAGATTCATCCAAGTGACAAGTGGACATATATATTTTAACCATAATGAATAAATGACATCCCTATTAATGATTTATCTCCTTTCAACTTTAACAAACAGTTCTCGTGATAACAACTAAATTTTTTTTGCATTAGAAAAATAAACTGACACATAGCTAACATAGTCAATTAGAGCCTAGTTCGATATTCATAAATGCTAGCTTAGTGTATGGAAACTGAGTTGGTAATTACAACCAGAACTATTCATTTTCTTTTTTAAGAGTAGATATCTAGGAATGCCATTTAGTCATTACTCAGAATTACTTGTTATCTTTGATGAACTTAGTCTGTGCTTTCATCTGGTACCAGACAGCATGCTAATGCCAATCAACAGTGTAAATATGCAAAGAAAAAATATTTGGGATGCAAATTTTAAATAAGCGTGGTGTCATTTTCATTCTGATCCCATTGAATCAGAAACTGCAGTGGCAGCACCCTCTTCAAAAATGCTGCCACTGGGGCAAGAGGGGATATCATCGTGCTTAGAGAAATCCATCTCTGTTCTTGTGACAAGAAATGCACTGCAAATGGGCATTTTTCCTATCCCTCAGTCCATTCCATTTGTTCCTATTCTTATACCAATTTCGAACCACTCACCCGTATCCTGCCCATTAGAGCTGGTTAGTACGTGCTGCTCATTTATCATACAGGAAACAGGCTGCTTCACCAGTCAGATTTTTTTACAGGAAGGTATTCATGTCAGCAAGGCTTTTCCTGAAGGCTTGAAAAGAGAGAGAGCAGAGAGGGTAGTGGCTGCCGTGTCCCATGGCAGCCTTGCCATCGCCAGGGGCCACAGGCACAGGCGTCGGAGACTGAAACCCGGTGCCTCTGTTTTGTGCAAACAATGGAAACAGGTTGTTTTTATCCCTGCACAGAGAAAAAAAACACAACAGCAACAATAAATGTCACAACCTGAAGAGCTGCCACAAAACAGAAATGTCATCCTCCGGTCAAGTTTTGGAGACATTTAGTTTGGAGATGTAACTTAGCACACACACACATGCACACACACGCACACACACATACAGAGAGAAAAAGATGATGCAGCTGTTTTCCTGCAACTGGATTCTATTTTGTTTTTTTACATCCTTATAGTTAAAATACCTATTTTAAGCTTTCCTGTAGTGTCTGTCATAAACCCCTTTAGGTTCTGCAGAGGAAATTCTGAAACACAAATACTCAATGATAATAATAATAACAACAATAACAATAAATATGAATGTCTAGAAGACAATTACTCCTATTTTTTTGCCTTTGAAAAGTTCTACCACTGTATCTATAAACATCCCCAGTGTTCTCTAACCTTGGTACATTTATCTGTAGGGAGATAAATGCTCTTTTGAAGTTGTGGGTCATTTTTCAAAATGTTGGTTTCCTCCTGTTTTCTCTTCATTTTTCTCAAGATGCCCCTGCTCCATGGAGGTGCTGGTTAGTACATTGGCTCTTCACCTCTGAAGAGCTAGATGAAAGATTTTAACCTTTCACACTTGCCCCTTATATTTATTCAGTCATAAACCACAGCACACCTACCAGAAAAGCAGGAGGAAACAGAGAGCAGAGCTGGAGCACGTGGCTGGATAATGCTAGTACAGCTGCGAGGGAAACACTAAAACCAGCAGACCTGGTTAAGCCTGAGTTAGGCTGTCAGCACTGAGGTCAGTGCATTGTCACAGCTGGACCAAGGTGAAATCAGGACTTAACCTCTTTTTTTCTGCTGCTTGCAGATTCAGTGCCTCATTCTAGCAGGACTGTAGGAACTCTCTCCCCACCTTTGGAGAACAGACATTAACCTTGAAGGATAGCTATTTGCATAAAATATGTTGCAAATACTGGATTTCTGAGCACAGGCTTCTGTTAACATATTTCAATGGAAGCACATTTTTAAAAAAGATGGTTATTTGGAATTGTCACGCATTACAGTGAATACAAATACACTCTTATAAATGAATAAAATGCTAAAGCTTCTTATGTTAGGATCCGTCACTCAGTCTCAGTGGAACTTTATCCTCTTCCTAAAGGCTTAAATTTTCTACTGAAATAAATATAAATCAGCACCTCATTCTAAGTCATTGAAATGGTGGTTTGCTTTGTTTTTCTTGACAAAAATCAGATGGGATCCAGTTAGCAAGCTTGCGGTAAATGCCTTAGTGGTCAGACTAATCACCTCTAATCATTTCAAGCCCTGAGCCACTCTGACATAAAAAGGGAAAATCCAGGCATTACTGTCTGCACCTTCCTGAGAAAAAGTGTCTTTGGGCTCAAAGCCCGGTGGAGGCCACGACCTGGGAAAGAAGGGCCAGAAGAAATAACAAAGTAAGTTTGGCCTAGCCTGAAAATGTTCTTTGTCCCAGTGGGGACCCTCCCAAGGCTCAGGAGGATGCTTCTGTGACCCTCAGGCGTGCCTTAACCTAACTGTAGGGGTGTGCAGGAAGCAGGGAGGAAAATGACAGATAGTCCCTGCTGTCATAGTGTGTGATGGGCTGGCAATTTAGCAGAGTGGTGCTGTTCACGAGCTTCAGAAAGTAAGCTGGCTGGCAGGAAGAAGTGAGGGTGTTGTGTGTGATGGCTTGCTCCCAGGAAGAGTCCTCAATCTCTTTTCCAATGAGGATATTTTATAGAAAGTCATAGCAAATATCAGGCTAGGCATCAGACAGTTCTGTGGTCTCGCTGTCCTCAGATTTCAGAAATAGTGTGTATAGGCCATTTTGTTATTTACACTGGAAATCACAGCTTCCTAGCAGAGTCTGAGGAGGTTAAATGAGATTCGTTAACTTCTCTGGGAGTCCTGCTGGGCTGAGGTCCATGGTCTGCATGCAGGTGTTGATAGTGTCTCTGTATGACAAGGAGACAACAGATAGAAATCAAAATTGTATTTCATTGTGAATGTGCTTTGTGACCACAGCCTCTGCAGTACCCATGAACCATCTCTGATCTTGTAATAATAAGATGTAGAGGAAAATTTCCTTTGGAAAAAACCAAGTTAACAGAGCTTTTAAAGTCAAGTCTCTACCCTTTTGCCCTGCTTCTTTCAGTTATTGTAAGAGTTGATAAAGATGTATTTGCTTCTCCCCCTCCCTCTCTCTTTCAGCTCTCCTTTCTCCCTGCTCCTCAAGCTCTGCTAGGGCTTCTTGGAGCTGACTGCTTCCAAACAACATTTAGGAAAAAAATTCTGGACTGGGACCAGAAAAAACAGAATGGAAAGGAGGGGAACAAGGTATGTGTTATAGACCATTTGTTTTCAAACTTTTCTGTCCCCCATAACATAATGCAATCAGATCTTGATTATCCACATTAACAGAGACTTAACATGGCTTGTATAAAGCAAAAATACAGCTAATGCAAACCATATGGCAATTAGGCTATCAGAAGATTCAGTGAAAAAATAATGGGGAAGGGAAATAAGGCCAGTAAGACTCTCAAGCCCCTCTAAATTGGGCTTTAAAATTATTAATTCCACTCTGGCGTCTCTGTGGGCTCTCAGAAGAAAAGAAAACTTTGTCCATGCTCAGCAAACAGCCACTGCAGGTTAAGTTGCCCGGTGGTCTGCACTGAGGGACAGTACCTGAAATCACAGGGGGTGAACACCAGTTAAGGCTTGAAAGTGAAACATCCCACCTGCTTAATGCCCTGGCTGAGAAATGAAAGACCTGGAATCAGAAAAAGTTCCTGACTGATGAACTGAAAATGACAGCCTTTGAGCAGTTCATTGTTTAGTTGCCCCATCAGGCTTCAAAGTGCTTTTCTCACCTAGAAGATAAACCTGGAGAAGGTGATTGACCAAAATGTGTCAGAATATCTCATTTGTTTGCAAGTTTATCCTGTCCTAGTACACTCCATTTCTCAGTGGGAGGAAACAAGAAATAATTCCTCTTAAAAATGTTTCTCTCAAAACCCGTTGTCTGCTGATAATTTGATCAAGATACAAAAATCCCTTTTCTATTTGGGAATATTAAATGTTACCCTATGGGATTAAAAGCAAAGACTTTGTAGGAGTGAAATGGATCCTGGGATTTCAGGACACGGCAAAAACTTTTGGAGGACTTAGATGCAAAGCTATTGGGATAGAAAGCAGTAATAAGGAATCTTACAATGAAACCACCAGATTCCCCATGTGCTATGGGTCACTTGGGATGTCACTTGTCTTAAAATCTAGCTTACTGATTCCGACCATACTGCAGTGGAATGACTGGAAGGATCCTGCAGCTTCTTCCTACCTGCCACGGCTGTCAGAGTGTGTCTTCTGGTGAGTCTAATATCAGGCTGTTGTTCAGTAATGAAATACTAAGTGGAAAAGAACTCCATACATCTCTGGGAGATAGAAAACCCGAAGGAAAAAAAAATCTGTGCACGTTCACAAAGAACAAATCGTACCACCCAAGCTAGATTATTTTTTGATAGAATTACGAAATTAATGGATGATGGGAATGAAATCGATTAAGCGGTTCTGAGCTTTCAGTAAGGTTTTTGATATGGTGTGTCATGAAATCTGGTGTGAAAAATGAGTAGCCATCTGAGCTGCAAAGAAACTGTCATGGATTGAATCAAGGACTTAAGGGAGGGAAAGAAAGTTCAAAAAATAAATGGCAATGACAAACCAGAAGGACGTATTTGCTCTGGGCTCTCCAAAATCCGGTGTTCATTTCACTGGTATTTCATGCCCTATTAGGGAGCTGTTATGAAAGGTGGAGGTGACAATAAATTAGAAGGTTCAACTGAGTTAGAAATATGAGCAGGAATTAGTAGAAAGATAAATTTCCCCTCAGCCCCAGATTCACTCAACATCACCTCCACACACACACACTCCAGACCCCCCATAAAATATCAAATCACACCTATTACACTGGGAGAAGGGGAGGGAAACACAGCAGGACTGAAACGTGTGCCTGGAAGGAGTGGCATGGTGAGTTCAGCACAGACCTTAGTGGAGAGACCTCTTGACCACCTGACTGCATCCATCTGGAGACCCTCTGGGCTGTGGGTTTTGATTCTCTCTCACAGCTTGCTTTGCCTGACAGCTGTGCTCTGCTTGGAAGGCTGAAAAGCCAGCAGGGACCTGTAGAGATGGAAATTGCAAAAAAAAAAAAGAAAAATTGGCAAACTGACTCACATAGCACAGAAAAAGGATATTTTAAGGAGTGTGCAGGAAAGTTTCGTATCATGTCACAGGAAGATCCTGTCTGCACACTAATGATGAAACTAGGCTTCAAATACAGTTTTGCTGTACTGATTTTTACTGCTGTTTCTGTGCCTCTTCAATAATAACCTGGAGAATTGAAAGTGACATAATCAAACTAAAGGACCAGGAAGGGTCCGTGACATAGCCTAGGACCGATTTCTGAGCCCTTGATATCTTAAAAGTGAGTGCCAACATCAGTTTTTCCAACTGCTTATAAGCACTTAATTCCCTCCATCCCTCTTGGTATTAGCATTTACTTCCAAATGTTGTTGGGTGAAACCACATGAAGACCTGGAAAGTGCCTTTTATTCCTGTATATGTGTTGTAGCAATTTCTATTCTGAAGGTCTTGGACCTTCTGTGACTCGTTTTCTCAGGTGCTTTCAGATTTTTGAGCAAGTGAAGTAGTGAGCGTGAATGATAGTAAAACTTTGCCAAACAGAGAGACTAATTTTCTTCTGTTACAGAGATTAATGTCATTCTTTTTGGATACAAAAGAAATCTCCTGCCTGATGAACTTTGCTCTGACACTGGGTGGGAATGGCTCCAGACTGTTGTTATTCTCTCTCTTTCCCCAGAATAGCTTTGCTTAGCAGCTATTTGTAGGATACTGAATAAGCCAAGGAGCCGTGCCAGTTCCTGCTGAGAATCAGTGATCAGCTCTTGTGCTGGGGGAAAAGGCAATAGGAACCAAGCCCTTCCGAGGGAAAGCTGCCTTGTTAAAGGCCTCTCAGCTGCTGCCAAAACCATCAAGGCAAACAGCCCTCATGGGCAGCCGTGAACCCATGGGGTTGGGAGGTCTTTGCTGGTGGCACAGTCCACTGGCTGAGAACACCTGCAGTTTGAAGGAGCCAGCAGTCCTTTCTGATTAACAACCTCCTACAAAGCACATTTTCATCTAATTTACCTCTTTTGGCTTTCAAATAAGCAAGTAATGTCACACCTGCTAAGCAGCTAGAATTATGCAGCATCATAAATTAAACTTTTTAATTTGCCAAGATTCCTGGCTTATGCCGTTTATCATTCAGAGTCATCCTTCAGAGAGGCTGGAGTTTTCCTGCATGGCTGAGTGTGAGAAGGGAATCTTTTTCCCTTGTCCCGCAGCACAGGAGGAGGGCAGGGATAGCAGTGGGCAGGGGGTGCCAGCACCAGGAGCTCTCCAGAAGGATGCATCATTAGCGAAGTGATTAACGTAGGTCACTTGTGTGACAGTGCTGCGTTTTGCACCGGGTACCCCCACAGCTGCTGGAGGCTGAGTGGCTGCTGAGCTCCGGCTCTTTGGGTCCCCACGGTGCAGAGCAAAGCCCTCTGTGGCTCAGGCACCTTCAGGCAGCAGGGCAGCGCTGAGGAGCCGACAGCTTTGTGCTCTCAGGTAGTCTGAGAAGTCCTTACAACCGGGATCATGATTGCTCACATCAGTGCTGCTGTTCCAGCTGAGTAGCCTGGCATCAACTGCAAACATTCTGCTGTGCAGGAAGGGAAAGTGTCCTTATGAATTTGGGTAGTTTTGGCCTCCCTCTTCCCATCCCTCGACTCAAGACCCAAAGCTGTTTAACCCATGAGAGAGGGAATCAGTGAAGAGGCTCCTTCTGTAAATGCATTTCACTGATGGAAGCTGGCTTTGGAGACTGTTATCTCTTGAAAATTATTTAATCTGTTGGGAAAATATTGATGAGACTGGGTTTTACATAAAAGAGCAAAGTGGTGCTGCTTGTTACTTGCACAAGTTCCCTGGAAGAAAAATCAGAAAAATCAGAAATCTGCTAATTGCAGAAAAAATGGGGTGCCTGTACTCTCTTTTCCTGTGAAAATTTTCAGTGGGTTTTCTCCCAAAGCTGAACCCTTCTCATTGTTTGGAGAATCATGGTGGGTTCTCTTTCTCAACAAGAAATAGACTTATTCATGGACTAGAATAGTTTGAGGTCAGGGAATGTGGAGTGAAAACACTATAGTGAAAAATTAATTTCCTTTTGAAGAAATACTTGAAGTCACACAAATTGGTTTTTGAACAAATCTATGAAGAGTTATCTAGGCAGCAAGTAATACAAATGAGTTACACTGCTCATAAGCATTTGACCTTTTCCATAAGCGAAAAATCCATGTCAAAGTAGATACAGATATATGTGGATGTGCTTAGGGTAAAATAACTGCATTTAAAGAACTTAACCCAAAAATAGTAGCATCACATAGGCTAGCACAAACAGGTGCTAGAAGATGAGGGTGATTTGTGGTACCTTGCAGAGACAGAGAGAGAGCAAGCTTAATCTGAATGCTATCCCTTCCTTCTGTACAACATACGCATAGCTGCTCGGAAAACAAGTTGGGAAGGAGCCAAGAAGGACAGCCGTGAATGGCATGAACCACCCAAAGGGAAAACAAAGTTCACCGACTGTGTGCAGCACAGCTCAGCTTTCCCTCTCTGCTCTTGGCTTTGCTGGGGCCAGCAGCTCAGCCTGGGAGCAGAGGGCAGAAGGTGAGTTTCTTCTGGACAGCCTTCTCCCCGTGGGATCCTGGGCTTGTCAAGGGAAGACCAAAAGAGCTGTCAGGGCTCAGAGATCTATCTGCTTATGAGACACCAAAACTGCTCTTTGATATCATGCAATCAGGACAATGCATGGAGGTTTTGTTTTGTTGTGGTCTTTTCTGTGGGAAGGTAAACTCTTAAGTTAAATATGCACATCGCCTATGCAATACTGATAAAGAATCTTCTACACTCTATCCCTGCTCTTAAGGGATATAAAAATGCTTTGTTTAAATGAAGACTACATTATTCCTGTTCACATCTAAATTAAAGTGTGGAGACCAAGTGAAGAGTTGTTACACACATCTCTCCCCAAAGGACTGAGCCATATTTATTCAGTGTAGGGACAGATGTGGGAGGCTCATGGTCTGTAATAAGCATATCCATGGCTTGGATGTGCTGGGCACTTCTCAGTCAGCAATGGGAATGCAGCCCATGGGTAGAAGAATGAGTCTTGCTTCAGCTGGGCCTGGAGCACCAATGCCACTAATTCCAAGTCCAGTAGGAATAACCCATCCCCATGGGTCAGTAGTGTTAAATGTCTTCTGGAAACCAAATCAGTTGGATACCTCATCACCATGTGAAGTGTATTTAGAACTTCACACCTGTGAGTTATATTAAAAAAATATGCTAACATATACATCAGCAAGGTGTGATTTGTGATGTTAATGACTTTCCCATCTATACATTTACTGACAAAATATATTGCATAATTTACGGAATTGCTTTAGTGCTCAGAGCACAAACAGCACCTCCTGATTGGTTCCGTTCAGTGCCATATGTTATAGAGAAAATATGTTTATAGTCAATGAAGATAAAAATTTTAAGGAAACCTTGAGCAAAATGATAAAATTATAAACATGTTTTCTGCCTGTTGAACACAGAATTTATATTTATAATCTTATCTGAGTTGTTTTGCAACAGTCAGCTTGGCTTTTGTTTTCACCCCTAAAGGCTTTCTTCACATATTCCCATGCTAGAAATGTTTCGTGAAGCTCTACAACCAGACAATTAAGTGAGTACAAAGAGCACAATAATTACTCCACACAGCAAGTATCATGTCGTGTGTGGTAATGCCTTTCTTCCTTTCAGTTTTTTTTATCTAGAGATAAGTTAGCCAACAGACTGGCTTCTGAATCCATATCCAGTTCAGTTATGATCTGTTTTGAGAGAACATTGCTCTTCACAAAATCCATTAATGCAAATGCTTGAAAAATGGAAAGAGTTAAAGTAATCTAGGGATTTTTCATTCTCACTAATTGATGAGAACATTTAAATTCTAAACTCTCCTGCTATAATGTCTAAATATATATAGATATAAACTCCATTTCCTCAATTGTTTATATTATCATATATCATGTTACTTTAAACAGCAGGGTTGTCCTTTCTGAAAGGATTTAGGTGTAAAATATGCAAGAAGGGAAGGGAGGTGATGGCAGCCCTTCTTACAGGTACACCATCATTGTCAGTTTGTGGAGGCAGACGGACCTCTTCAAGACAACTAGCCCCATGGCCATGGAAAAACAGTTTTGGGGTATGCAGGCTCCTATCAGGGTCCTCAGATGGCCACGAGGAGTCAGAGCCTTGGCACATGTGTTTTATTTGAAATACAGATTTCTGACAATCCTGGTAGACATTGGCCAAGCTGGCCGACATTTTTTTCTTTTCTACCTCCTTTCCAGAGAGAACTGAAGATGCGTTTAACTGCTGCCAACTTTGTTAGCTGATTGATGGGCTTGCTGGCCTGGCCAAGCACTGCTCTGAAGGTTAGGTTTCCTGAAAGCAGAAGGAAAGCCCCCCATGACCACTCTGGCACTTGTAGAACAAGCAATTTGTCTGACTGGCTGCTGAATGTATTAATATTTGAAGTTAATTTGTCTGCTTGAATAATCTGGTGCCAAATCGTGTAGCCATTTATCAGATGTAAAGGGAAGACACTGCTCTTGCCCAACTGCCTTTAGAAAGTAAAACCACCATAGCCTTGGTACATTTGATGCAGCTAATGCTGGAAAATCACACTGCAGTATTGTTCTGACTGCTTGCTAACAAGAAGTATTTAGTAGTTTTATGTTCAAGGTTGGACTAAATTATATCTTCATAGTCCAGAAGAAATGTAACAAACGAATTTGTAGTTGTATTAGCAGTGCCAGTTAGGGAAGGGTGTCCAAGTCTTCCCAAGAGTCTCAGCTAAATGGAAATTTCATGCAACAAGTACAAGTATTGCAAGAGTGCATTCTCAGCAGAGGGAGAGAATGCGCTATTTAAAAACATGGAAGGTAAACACCACCCAAAGTGCTAAAACTCTGCCCACCTTCAGCAGATGATGCCCTGCCCCGGGCTGTGCTGCTGACAGACGAGGTGGGATGGCAGACAGGAGAGCAATGCTGCCAGCAGGAATGAGAGCCTTTGCTGGAGGACAAGCTGCCTGTCAAACCAGACACAGGCTGACCACAGGCTGATCCTCAAGTGCTGTCAGATATCCAGAACGTGGGTCAGAGTGATTTGGCAAGAGGGAAGGTTGGCAATGGGAAGGGAGTAAGGAAGGGAAGAGTGCCAACAAAAGGAGAGAAAAGCTCTATTTGACCAGCAGGCTTTGCCATCTGATAGAAAGGCAGTACAGTTTAATATATCAAAAGCTTTCATTTAATAAATCAAAAGCTTTTATTCAAATCAACTACAGCAGCACTCGTTGCTGGGCCCTTTTGGCTGTCAGGCTGAGCTGTAGCTCCACAAAAGGATGTCTAAAGAAGGCAGAAGACCGACTGATGTTGCATTTCCTTCATTGATTGTCATTGAAAGAGATACAGATTTGTGCATGTGCTATTTTCTTGCTAGACCTCCACGGAGGTTGGTACAGTCAGGCTTGAAGAACCAGGATGGGAAAAGTATCTAGTCTGGGTGATGACTTGTATTTTGCTCACATCCTACCAAGGAAAAAACCCAACCTGAATAAAATGAAGCAAAAGCATTGCAAGCCATTGGCAGATGGTTTTTTAACAGTGCTGTCTCTATGGATTTGCCCAAAAGCTGGTTTTCAGATGTAGACTCTAATCACTCCAAAACACAGGGCTGCAATCCGTGGCTGCAATTCAGTGTGGCTGAATCTGTGTTGATCCCTGTAACAGCAAAGCTACATTTTGGTTTATGTGGTGTATAATACTGATTAAATTCCTGTGCATGGCCAACAAAGGTCACTCCCCTTACGTCTGGGTGTGCAAGAGTTTGCCAGGCGTTCCCACCAAACTGTGCAGACTGGAGAACACAGAGATAATGAAGTCTTCAAGGACCAACATAAAATGTCATCGCACTTCTCATGTGCCAAGGCAGTAACTATATTTCACTCCCAAGACTTCTCATCCCAAAAAGGTTTATATTACAGGCTGATTGTTATATACCATATAAATCGGAATTTCTAGGGGACACAACAGCAGGTTAGTTCTCTATGCACTCAGCTCAACTTCTAAGGGTTACAAATACAGAGAATAATGAGATTGCATACATACCAGTGTCTCTTCAGAGGCTGTCATTACTAACTTTATGTGTGAAAGGAGTGTTACGTATGTGATCCAGCATGGTGCTCTGCCTTCTGAGTTATCTGAAGTTAATAGTGTCTGGGGGAGCAACTTGTCAGGGGCAAATGCCACCTCCTTGTACAGCATCTACTGTTGTGCAGGCCTGGAAGCTCTCAGGAAGGGCTCTGCTGCACTTGTAACATTCATTCATGGCATAGCAAAAGCACTAGCAGAGGGTTTTTTGTTGTAGTAAGTGCTGGTTGTAGACATCGCTTAAAATGGACTGAACACTGTACAGATAGAGAAGGTCAAACGTCTGCCACAAATTTTCTTCCATACACAATTAAATTCCATGTTTTTATCACTTTGAAAGAGTGGTCGAATCTGCTCCATCTATTTAGGTTCATTTTAAAAAACGTGCTCTTAATGACATACATCATGTGCTTAATTTTGAGCACCTAAGCAACCCTATTCATTTTATGACAGGTAAGATCTTATTTAAAGTTTTTTGTTGAAGCATATTGTTGACTGATGTCTGTAGACCTTAGTCCTACAAACCTTTATGTGCTGTGGTGGACTGACACCAGCCAACAGCTAAGTCTCCACAGAGACACTCACACAGTCCTTCCAGAGAACAGCAACAGCAAAAGCATAGTAACGTGTGGGTTGAGAGAAAGAGAGTTTAGTAAGTGAAGGAAAGTGGAAGAAAGGGGAAAAAAGGCCCCAAACAATAAATGCAAAAGCATTCACCCACCACCTCCCACAGACAGACCAATGCCCAGCCAACCTCCTAGAAATTGCTTCCCCCTCCTCCATCCCCATTTTGTTGCTGAATGTGATGATGTGTGGTATGAGATGTCCTGTCTTTGGTCAGTGGAGCTCATCTGTCCCAGCTGTGTTCCCTCCCACTATGGCTGGTCCTGACCACCCCCCGGCTACTTGCTGGGGTGGAGGCAGAGTGAGAACCAGAGAAGGGCTTGATGATGTGCAAACACTGATCAGCAATAGCTAAAATATTGGTGTACTCTCAACACTGCTTTATCACAAATACAAAACACAGCACCATATGGGTTGCTATGAAGAAAATTAACTTCATCCCAGCCAGACTCAATATAGCATCATGACAGGATGCACAAGGACTGATGAACTCATATATGCATAATGTGTGTGGAGTATCAGATTGATTTTTTTGTGTACGTTGGACTAGACAAGAGGATATTAATGTAAGTGTTTGTAGGACTGGGAGTTCTGATTGCATTTACTCAGGCCTGGCAGCAGTATTAATGTATGTCTAGCATGACAGATACTTAGGCTTTAATTGTGACCCCCGAGCATATCATCACAAAAAAACTCAATTGCTAGAAATATCACAACTGTAGAGATACAATTAAAAATCTTCTTGCTGCTACTAAAAACACATCAATACAAGAGTGTCAGAAGTAAAAATACCATTGTTTGGAAAGACTGTCAGTGAATGGGAGATGTTAATCTCCCCTGACATATTCCCTCAGACAAGCTACAGCAAGTATCATTCTCTCTCTTCATATCCAAGGCCCACCTTTTCTGTGCCTTTGTAAATTGAATCCCAACTGCAATATTAAAAAAAAAAAAATCATGATTTGTAGACCCCAACCCCTTCCAGCCTCAGATCTTCCTTCCACCTCTCTCAAGTCATATTCCTGAGAAAGAGTAGCACATGCTGTGGTGACAGGACTGGAAGGGAAACAGGAGCACCAAGAGGGCACTGCATCTTCCAGGAGGGCCCCTGGAGGTGGAGATGTGACAGCCTTGCCCAGAGACTGGGTGAAGAGCTGGAGAGACAGACTGGAGGAGGAAGTGGCTTTCAGGCTTGAAGCAGATCAGGTGAGTCTGGAGAAATAATCAGGGCAGGAGCTTCCTTTTCAGCCTCCCGCAGAGAAGTCTGCTTAGAAATAGCAGCAGGAGTGAAGAAGGCATTTTGCTGCTGCTGTTTGTTGCAGTTTGCAAAGGGTTGACAAGGCTTTGGAAGGGTTTTTCCATTACAGTGGGCTAGAATGCTGAAGGGGGATGCTGGCTTGCTGAGCAGGGGTGTGCAGAACAACCTCCCTCATGCCAGTGGTGTATGGAAAGCTCCCCCAGGCAGAGCATGTGAATGGCTGGGGCAATGCAAATGCACCCATCAGTTTATAATTTCACAATATAGACAAGGTCTAAGCTACAAAAACCAACCAAAAAAATGAGCTCCATTAGAAACAGCATTATTTTTCACATGGTCTGTTAGGTTTTACTGGTACTCTGCCCCAAAACTGATAGTGGTCATTGTCTTCCCTAACAAGCATCACACAGCAGACCTAAACTGTAAAATGTTTTTCTATTCCTAATTTAATTTTTCTTTTAATAAAGCCCTGTGTCTAGCATGAGATATGGGATGCTAAAATTTTGTAGTTCAAGGCTCCAAGTGTAAAACCAACAATAAATCTAAAATGATATGACGAATCATTCTGTTACAGTGATCTGCCTATATAACTTGCTGCCTCTGAAGGCTAATGCACAAATGCTTTAAGAAGTTACTTTGGGAGGCAGAGCAACCCAGTAACTTTTGAATCAGAAAACTAATGAGGCTGTAAAACCTCAAGTAAACTTTAAATTCACTTACTTTCCTTTGGGCATCCTTGATAGGGGGGAGGGGGCAGGGGGAGAAGAGACAAGACTTGAAACAACCATGAAAGGAGACTCAGCAGATGATCCTGCTCAGTTTTGGGGTGAGTAATGCCAAAAGCTTTAGGTTTACTACTGCTATTACAGCTTCTCCAGGCCTTCCCAAAGGAAGATGCTTGGCATAGCTGTTGCTGGAAGTGTCAATTTATCTCCATTGCCACAGCTCAAAGAACAAAAGTCTGTTTATGTCATTGCTACATGTTATTAAAGAACTGGGAAGGGGCACATACAGTAAGCAGTTGGATCTGGGGACACACCCACATACAGTGAAATTAAAAAAAAAAACATTTCAGAGATATTAAAGATGAGCCAGAACCAGATAAAGGAGAAACCCAAAATGAAGACGATCTTGATACTGCATTGAACCTTCAGATCAAGTCTTTGTGGCACAGACACCTTCTGGAAACACACTACGTAGAGCTGGGTAAGACGTTTTTTCTATGGTTTTTTTTTTTTTTTTTACATCTTACTAGATGTAGATCTTAAGCTGTTAGTACTCCATGAACGTATCCTGCCAGGAACAGACTCATTTTGCTGATAAAGAAGCCCAGGAAGCTGTCAGGAGCATTGCTGTTATAAAGATACAGATTACCTGCATGCCATCACCTCTCTCACCATCCCCATTGCTGCTCTTACAGAATACCTTAGCAAAAATCACCTAACTCAAGTCCTGGAGAGATGATGAGCTGGGTGATACAGATGACAAACCATTTAAAGTATCTCTTTATTCATTTATATACCTCATATATACTGGGCACTGAAGAAAACATCCCTCCCTCTGTTCCAGACTAGGACTGATGTCTCCCAAAGTTCTGCAGCTCTACTGGGCTTGCATTTATACAACTTTCTTCTGACAAGGGAGGTTGGATTATCAACACTTACAATGGCTGTCACTTCAGTTTTTTCTGTTGTCTCCTCTAAATGGCACCCTCCGGATAACTTTCAGAGTTCTTTAATATCAGTCCCCCATGTTCGTATCTTCCTTCTCCTCCTTTCTGATTCCTTGTATTTTCTCTGTTCCTAACTCCTGAATGAATGGTGTGGGTTGGAATGCACTAGTCCAACCCTGCTGCCCTGGGCAGGGACACCTTCCACTAGATACAAGTTGCTCAGAACCTTATCCATCCCGTCCTTGAATGTTTCCAGGAATGGGGCATCTACCACCTCTCTGGGAAACCTGTTCCAGTGTTTTCCTATCCTCATTGGAAAAAATTCCTTCCTTGTATCTAATCTGAATTGACCCTCTTTTAGTTTAAAACCATTACCCCCCATCCTATTGCAACAGGCCCTGCTACAAAGTCTGTCACCGTCTTTCCTGTAGACCACCCTGAAGTACTGAAAGGCTGCAATAAGGTCTCCCTGCAGCCTTCTCTTCTCCCGAGAACAACCCCAGGCCTCTCAGCCTTTCCTCATCGGAGAGGCGCTCCAACCATGTGATCAGCTTCATCTGAAGTCCTCATCTGTTTTTTCTTCTTGGCAAAATGCTGTTTTGCCTAAGCCTGGATTTCTCTACAATTTGTGTTGATTGATAGCTGTAGTATGAGAGTGAGGACACGACGATGCTTGCTGTGCTTTCTTTGGCTGGCTCCAGTTTTACTGCATTGAAGTTTGCAGAATGCCTTTTGGAACAACATCAGACAGACTCTGCAACGTAAACTCTATGTCAGAAGAATTGGGGAAAAAAAGAGGAATATCAGTAAAACAGTAAGAAACACTGCAGAATTCTTTCCTCCTCGTCTCCTTCCACCTCTTGCCCCACAAGGCCTACCTGTGCAAAGTATGTCTGCACAAGTCCAGCAGCTGAAATAATGCCTGGCTGACACTGGCAGTCTCTGTCCTCAGGAGAGATATCCATGACTGTTGCTGCATTTCATGTTTGGGATCACACTGCCAGCATCACCTTCTGTCCAAGGGCTCCTTTGGCACACGTATCTTACTTATGCTTTTTGAAACACAGGATGTGTCCATGCATATTTCAATGGATAGATCACAGAACCCAAACTTTTATGGTCCCATAATTATTACAAAGAAGTGTGCTTGGCTGGCATACCTGGCCTGTCAAGCTGGTTGTGAGGAATGTGATGTTAGAGGTTTGGATTTTGTTTCCTAACACTAGGGTTTTAAAATGAGCAAGAGCACAATCTGCATCAGGCTGAAGTGCTACAAGGTTTATCCAAGGACCATCATTCTTCTCAGGACTGGGATTGTATTTCCTAACTTTTTCAGTACCTCTGTTCAATTTATAGCAATGGCCAGTACCTGCCAGCTACACTTTAAAAGAGATGCTTTCCAGATGCAGAGGAAACCTATCTTCATGTCTTCAGATCTGAATTTTAGAGTGGTTGTGAACTGGGAGTTGACAAGCTGTGAGTCATTCTGTCCAAGCTGGATCTGTTAGATTTAGAGGTTCTCAAACAGGTTGACTGATACATTTATATAGATACTGCCCCCATTCCAGATGGCTTAGCAGGATCATTTAAGAGCTGAAATACTGTGCAGCCGGCCACATCCTTGAATTGGGTTTCCCATAAAGCTTTGGAAGTTTTCAGTATTGAGCAGTTGCTCTGCCTGCAATGTCTCCTTGAAACTTCTGGGTGAGAAAACGTTGTGCAGTTCCAGCAGATGGCTCAGCAAGTGCTCTCATTCCCCCTTTTTGCTGCTTTGTTGCTGCAACAAAGGCAATTCCTAGCATATTCAGACACTGCTGAGTGCTTTGTAGAAAGGCGAACCATCCAAACACCATGGAAGGTCAGTACAACAGTTCTCAGGAGCTTTAATTGTGTAAACCTGTCCACTGGCAGTACTGACAACAGCTCTAGCCACGGAGTAGTTCCAGGAGTTTTTTAGTAACTTCCCCACCAGCCATTCTAGTATTGGTATCTTTAACATCTTTAACAGAAGGAATTACATCCCCCTCATAGCAGTCATGCATCTCAAGATCAAGTGCACCACCACCCCTTCCACAGCAGCAGGCACAGAGGGAATGGCAGGGAATGCCCAGGGCTGCAGAGGGTTGCTGTGACAAGGCACAGTACTGCCACCACAACATCATCTCTGCTTCAGAGCAGGGCATCTTTCAGGTTCTGCATTTGTGCAAGTGCATTTTTAAGCATACAATTCACCTCTTTCATATACTGGCACAGCACATCTTACTCCACTCTGGTGAGCTGCACCCAGCTCCAGGGTCCACAGCAAAGGAAGGACATCGACCTGCTGGAGGAGAGGCCCAGAGGAGGCCACCAAGCAAAGGCTGAGAGAACTGGGTTTGTTCAGCCTGGAGAAGAGAAGGCTTCAGGGTGAACTAATTGCAACCCTTTAGTACCTGAAGGGAGCCTACAAGAAAGACAGAGATGGACTTCTTACAAGGGGTTGTAATGACAGGACAAGAGGGAATGGATTAAAACTGAGAAAGAGCTGATTTAGATTAGATATTAGGAAAAATTTTTCACTGTGAGGGTGGTGAGGGACTGGAACAGGTTGCCCAGAGAAACTCTGAATGCCCCATCCCTGGAAGTGTTCAAGGCCAGGTTGGATGGGGCTTTGAGCAACCTGGTCTAGTGGAAGGTGTCCCTGTCCATGGCAGGGGGAGTTGGAACGAGATGATCTTTAAGGTCCCTTCCAATCCAAACCATTCTATGACCTGTGATTCTATGACCTTGCTATTGGCTGGATCAACACTGGATCACACAATAAACACTCACTGGAGGTAGCTCAGTATTTACTAGATTTAATCTGAAAAGAGGCTTAGTTGAAGGCACTCAGATGCCAAGAGATATTAAATTAAACAAGATTTTATCATGTATGTAATTATTTATTGAGCTGAGAATCCATACAAGGTAAACAAATGTTTACACTATCATACAGTAAGCATTTCCAGGGCTTAATAAAAATGATTGTCACTCACTGTGCTTCACCAAAAAAAATCATTTTAATGAATAAATAATTTGATGAAATCAAAAAATATTTACAATATAAACAAATGAAAAAGCTTTGGATATATTAATCTGAGCATCCTGTCTTTTGCATTTTCTAACTGCATTTCTATCAAGATTCTCTCTCTGAAATGGTACAAAGTGGATAGAAATTACAACTCAACAAAGTTAACATGATTTGGTACATGTCTTTCTGTTAGTTCAGATAAGCTACATATGATTTGTTTATTATGCACGTGTTAGAATACAAATATAACTAAAATCATATATTATCAAAATGCCAGACAGCATTCTCCACAGAACAGAAATGTACACTAGGCTGTGACAATAACTGAGAATCACAGGCAACAAAATGTAACAGAAAAAGTACAAATTCCTTCATAAGAATATAATTGTGCTCTCTTATTTACCAGAGGACTATGCTGCTTCACCACATCAATGGCTGAGTATGAGTACGGTGTTCAAGGACTGCCACGTGGTTTGGTGTAGGCTCACAGGGGTGCCAAGCAGCGGCTTCAGAGTGGGAATCGGGCAGTGCAAGCGGTTTTATAAACATCTTTTGGGGCTCTTAAAAAGAGCCAATTATACAAAGCAGTATAAGCATAACACTGAGAAGTCTTCATCTCATTTACACAGACATCATGAAGTGACTTGCTTTGTTTGTGGTGGTGAAAGGAGGAGCTTTGTCTGTGCTGTTTAGACAATCAGCCAGAATTCAAGTATTCTAAAGCCACTTCGTAGCAGAATTTGTATTGATCCTGAAAAATCAAAAGAAAACCACAAAGTCAGTTATTGAAGAAACTTAATTAAGGGGGTCAATATTTCTCTTCTGTTAAAATTATTTACTATCAGCTGTTGTCAGTGGGAGCCAATTTGCAAATCCAATTTATACTCAGATAAGAAAATCTTTATATTAACCAGACAATGGACTCTAGACATTGTAACTTATGGTACTGCTCATGTTAGATGAGTATTTAGCTGCTCTAATACACTTGCATGAGAAAAACTGACTGTGCATAAGTAAATTGACTTGCATCTGACTTCTGTCATCTGTCAAAATGCTCATATAGCACTTTATCAGAATTGGAGTTATTGAAATTCCTCCCTGGAAATGTTTATCTTAAAATAGACCCAG
This sequence comes from Pachycephala philippinensis, assembly GCA_013397055.1. Lineage (NCBI taxonomy): Eukaryota > Metazoa > Chordata > Aves > Passeriformes > Pachycephala > Pachycephala philippinensis. The sequence goes on from VWZT01004606.1 coordinate 2,855,338, forward strand.
TGTTTAGTACTTCCCAGATTGCAACTTTTATTTTAATGTCATTCATGCACTTCCTACATTTCAGGGCAAGAGCTGCTCTATCTGCAGCCCAGACCCAACCCACAAGACCGTGCAATAACCTTGTGAGGTCAGGCCTGAGCTAAATTAACTGGGTTAATTCCAATTAATTTTTAGCGAATGACAGTGATGCTCAAGTTAAGACTCTTGACAGTTCTCCTGTTAACCAGGATAAGTTTTCAGGTGCCAGCCCTGTGCTTCAAACACAGACCTGCTGGTTTTACTTGCAACTGCTTGCAAACGGAGCAAGTCCCAGGGAAATTCCGTTTTTGAGGGATGGAAACCCACTCTGCATCTTTGGGGACAAAGGGTCACGACATGGCCCCTTTTACCTCTTCAGTGGAATGGAGAGGACAGATGTTTTTGACTGACCTTTGCCCACTCTGAAACTTTTAAATGGTGCAGTCACTGACGACTTCCCAGTTTTATGTGCACCCACACCCCTCTCCTTTTCCATTCTTGCTACTTGCAATACTTAAAAATACTACAAATATTTAAGTGAAAAAAGAAGCTGAAAGAAATAGCCCTGAATCTAAGGGCTCTGGCTTCTGAAAATTCAATTTGGAAACACCTGCCAGTTTTAAGACTATTTCTGATACTGAAATGCCTCTTTTGCTTATGTGCCTGAATCAATTAATAAAAGATAACTAAGCACATGCTGTCATTTAGGAACAACAACAGATTTAACGAGCTGACAGCACTCAGCCTTCCTCAACATCACGAGTAGGAAGATCTTGAGATATACTCTCTTTTCACTGAAGCAACCATTTAAAAGGTTGCTTCTGGCCTGTACTTGTGATTTTGGGTCACATTTTAGCTGAGAAGAGAGTCCCCTTAACATGCAAAAGACCATATACTATTAATAAAATCAAAAAGCTATTAACAAGCATGGACCATTTCCAAGTTTTTTTGTTGAGAAATGTCATGTCAAAAGAAACCAAGTCTTAGGTGCACATATAACCTAAGTGATGAGTGAGTTGTATGCGAGGATTTAAAGTCCTGCAAGGTTCCATTAACTGCTTGTGTCTTCTTCAGAATGAGAAAAGAATAAAAAAAAAGAAGAAAGGAAAAGAACTGAGTATTATGTAAATTCCTTTTCTGCTTTTATTGCATATGTTTCTAAATAAATGGAAATTATTCTATAACTACATCATAGATCAAAACAAGAGATCAGCCACTCCTCCATTTCTACTCCTCCATGCTCATTTTATGCTGATTTATTGATCCAGCAGAATAACTGTCATTTTCAGTAAACTGAATACCTGTCTTAAAGAGCAGAAATATATTATTTCTCACTGTGTTCACTCACTGGTGTCCTTTGTACATTTTTATTATTCCCTTGATGGTGGATATTAAAAGTCTCTTTAGACTATCTAGCTTCAGAGAGGTCATATTTAAATTTGTTTTCTAGGACACCTGTGGGTGGTCCCAATAACATTTATCACCACATACTTTGGGCATTCCGTAATAGAGATTTTGCAATACCATGTGCTGTCTTTGTATGATGGCTGAAAAATTTCATAGATTTCCCTACTGTATGGATGTGGCATTCAGACTTTTACACTTGGAGGAAAACGAAAGGTTTCAATGAAATTAAGAGATGAATCTCTAAGTGGATGGTAAAGACTGCCTTTTATCTAGTCAGAAAATGCGTAATACATATTGACAAAGCAGTCTTAACACTATTTTTGTGGAATAATGTCATGATTTTGAGCATTTAATCTTTTACCATAAAATTTTACAAGGTAGATGAATATTATTGTTCTCATTTTTCAGATAGAGAAACTGAGGCAAAGACATGTTAATATAAGAAAGGTCATAAAGGATGAAGTCAGTAACAAGACCAGAAGCAGAACTCAAGTGTCCCAATTCCCTTTTACCATGAAGCAATCTACATGGAAATTGAAACCTGGATAATTCAAATATCTGTTCCTACGAGGTGGCAGACCTAGACTGAAGAGATGTCATTCTAACTCTGCTCAGTCAGTGCATTATGTGATAATGGGAAAATTCCTGATGGTCCCTTGCCTTCACTCCTCTGTCTGTAAAATAAGGAAAACAATACTGACCTCCTCCACAAGCGCTTTGAAATTTCCTAATAAAAAAAGACCCTACAAGGCCTTTCCATGCCTTCCAGACATTCCCAGTACCACTCTCAATTTACTAAAAGGTACTTTTATATCTAAAATAATACATTTAGCTTTTTTGATTAAAAAAAATTCTCTGCTGAAAAATTGAATCAACTGCCTGACAAATCTGTACCTGGAGAACTGTCACAAATGGGAATTTAAAGAGAGCATTTTATTTAACTGTACATCTACACTGGTGATTTTATTTCTATTTCTATAAAATAAATAAGAGATCCGTGAGTTCTGTGGACTTAAGCTTGAGGAGAACAGAGAACAGCAGGCCTGCCAAGTTCCTGTACAAGCTATATTATATGAATGAAACAGTAGGACATTTTTCTTAATATCTAGGAAATAAAAATTGGTATGGTTCTCAGCACAATGATTCTTCTCCTGAGAAAATAAACTAGAGGAAAAGAAGCCAACCAAGCTGCTCCTTCCCACCACTGTGGAAGTTTGATAGTTTCTCACTGATACAAGACCCACAGTTCCACACTGCTGGCTCATGGCCCTGTGGTCCTGCTCATGAACTCCCCGCCTGCTTTGCACAGCTGACAACATCTGGCCTTTTTCCATGTGCCTGGACAGAGCTGGGCCTAGGGGAGGGTGTAGGACTTCAGAGGCAGGCTAAGAGAGAGCACTGTGACGGGGGATGTGGTGGGAACCATTCTCCCACAGGAGAGAGGAGGCACAGCCATCCATGAGGTGGGGAGGTGGATATCTGCCTTCACCTGCATGTGAAAGCCTCGCTCTTTCTGCCTGTTCTCCAGTGTGTGTCACACTCAGCTCATCTGAGGGGGTCCTCTCCTAAAATTCCAAGAGGCTGGACCATCTCAGTCACATGTCTCCTGCCTCACCCTGGCCATGCTATCGAAAAGTTGCTGAACAGACCCCACCTTGTTTAACCAGAGCTTGCAAAATTGGCTCAGATGGGGTTAACATGCCTGAAAGTGCCCAGATGCTGCTTCCTCCTGCCTGTGACATTAAATCAAATGCAGCTGCCTCTTAAGCAGCCACCTCTGCAGCAGGATGTTGTAAAACAGTGTCTTTTATAGCCCAGGCTTCAGAACAGGGTATCACGCTACGCCCATCTCCAAGTACAAAACTACACACTGGAGTGTAAGAACCTGCTGGTTTAAGCTGTTCTGCAGCTCTTCTGGCATAGCAGCTGGCACTTCAGCGCTTCTCCATTTAGGAAAAAAGCTCATAAAACACTCTCTAGGAAAATAATTGCATATGGCCCCTTGTTTCTGAACTTCTTTAATCTTTCTATGAGATAGAGCAACCATAATTAAATGCAATATTCTGGGTGTCAAACTGAAATTCATGGCTTTGATAAATATTAGGCGATTAAGCTATTTATAAAATATATAATTTGAAAATCTGGCATTTAATTTTACATAACTATTATTTCTACCATGCAAGGGCTGCTCTCCACTTGGTTCAGCCTGCTAGAAAAGAAAATTAATAAGGATGTTCATCTGAAAGTTTAAAACTCTTAAAAAATTCAAACGAACAGAGACAAAGTCTCCTTGGGAAGAAAGCAGTGTAAAAATACTCTTACAAGTGAAGTGACTTCATTATCCCCTTTGAAAATGACTTGCTTGCTTTGTGAACAACTCCCACTGCAAATCCTGGAAATCTTACTGTGTCTTCTGAGAAAAAGAACATTTTCTATTTAATGGTGCAGTTAAAAAGCTCATACCAGAAGGTCCACCATGTTAGGCTTATTATTCCTCAGTGTCTTCACAGCATGGAATACGTCAACAGCCCTCTGATGTCGAAGCATTTCACAAACAATACTGATTGCACAAAATGTCCCACTGCGGCCACCTCCATTCCTGCAGTGAAAGTGATAAAACGGCTCAGTTACAATGGACTCTGTGTCTCAAGTTTGTACAGCAACAGGGACGGCTCCAGAAGGCATGAGTTCCAGCAGGGAGAAACCACAGAACATTCCTGGCCCCAGGGGTTGCTGAACTCTAGGCAAAACATGATTTTTAATTGGAATTAGCACGCTGAAAAATCTCAAAGCTATGATTCAGAAGTCAGCAGGCTGACAGCCTGGAGGGAATTGAATGGCTGAGTTTCGCACCACCCTTCAGTGAGCACTGGAGATGGCACAAAGAGGATGCTAAAATAAGGATAAAGTACTCTTAGTTTCAGTCCAACACCGCTTTGCATTGTAAACACACATGGCTGCAACGAGCATCAGGCCTGGGAATGCCACAGAGAAAGCAAATCTTTGAGTTCTTTTATTCTAGATCCTGGTGCTTTCCTCCTGGATGCAAAGGCATTTCGGAGGAACTGCAAAAGCACCAGAAGTCTCATTTGTGGGAGTCCTGGTGGCTGCACACGTGGTATGGCACTGGGTGGTGCTGCCATGTTCCCTTGGCTGATGATCTCAGCTCCTGGCAGCAGGAAGAGGGGCTGGCTGCCTGGCAAGGACTGCTTTTAAAGGCAGATGCTTTCCCCCTCCACCCACAGTATCAGAGGATGAGAACCCAAAGTGAATCGCTAACAAAGAAGCCAGGCACAAATGTTCATATACATGATCAAATACAGTATTTAATAATACTTTATCCGTGGTTATTTTTAATCTTCAAGAGAATCTCTTTCTTTCTGGAAACTCCATTATTTCTACACTTATTCTAATCAGAGTCTTTAGGCTGTGCTTCACTGAAAATAATAAACCTTAATAATTACCAGAGTGCAGACTAGTTAGGTAGCAGGTCTTTCAAACCAGCTTTGCAAATGGTTGATTTTCAAAGGAAGATACAACATCGCACATCTGTCACATCCAGGCACTATGAAAAGAATGCTCTCTGCTGCCAAAACAGTGACTGATATTGTGGGACTGTTTGAGAATTTTAATTAAAATAAAGTCATTTAAAAGGATTATATTAGAGCTTTTTCTTTCTTTACTGCCTGGAAGTGACGCATGTGTGATGTTGTACAACTATTTAATATCATCAGCCACCTCAGAGATAACAGTAATTTGCACTTCAAAAGGGTCTTTTCAGCTAAAGATCTCAAAACATTAATTAATCACACTGCACAATGCTCCTTTGATGAAAGTATTATTATCCCCATACTACAGATGGGGAAACCGAAGAGCAATGACTTGTTCAAGGTCAGCGATAGTGGGAATTATTAATATACTCTTAGATTTTCCTCCATCATTCTAACATGGGGTCCCAACTTCTGAACACGGTTTTCCTGTTAGCATGTCCCTTCTCCATCATGGCAACATCTTTAAACAGAGGTTTAGAGGAAGGGGAATACAACTGAGGACTCAGCCTAAAAAGATCAGCTACTTCTGAGGGAAAACAAAATGTACAAGTACTAAACCATATCAAAAGAAGGATGGTGGCAGAGTGGATAAGAGTCTGCATCAGTGGAGCACAAAGTCACAGGAGGACAAAAATATATACCATTATTAGAGAAAGGTAAGGCAATTACAGGATCATCATAACTGGTCTATCACACCACTTTTACTCCTGTGCTTTACGTCTAGAAAATGAATCACCCCTCCAGAACTACTTATTTCTATGGTCCTTATCTGCAGAAATAGAAGGTACATTGTTCTGAAGGCACATTTTTGATTTACTGTGAATAAATATGCAACTTTCCCATTTGCAAGAGTCACTGGACATTTTTATATAAAATAGAGTTAACTCGAACCCATCATCTTTTCATAGGGCTCTAACAAAGGACAGATGGGGAAACTCATGAATCTACATTAAAATTACACAATTTCTCTTGCATTCAAAGCTTTTAAACGAGCAGTTGTATTATTTATTCAGTTCCAGATTAGACAGATGCCTCTTCACCTCGTCACAAATCTCTGAAAGCCCGGCACAAATTCTGTGACAGTATTCCCTTATTTCTCTCTTTTGTTTCCAGTACTTACAAGCAATGTACAACTGTGCGTCCCTCTCCCCCGTTGTATTCCTCCTGCCACTTATCCACCTGGCGGATGAGCTTCAGGAAGGAGCGCTTGGAAACCGGAGTGTCCCTGTACATGGGCCATCCCAGGAACTGGAACTGCTGCACCATCCGATAGCCGTCCTGGGGCTGCAGAGATTCAGACAAAAGCAGGGAAAATAACAGTATTTTTCTGGCACATAATTTAGATATTTGCATCAGTGAGGGAAGTTGTTCAAGCAGATGATTGCCGACAAAGTGCTAATGTAATTTCAGCTGCCCTTGAGGATTTATGACTTTTAATTTCCAACGGAGTTATCAGAACAAGAGTTTTTAAACAGAGTGCTATACAAATAGGCTAAAATATAGCAATAGTACAACTGCATGATCAAGCAAATAATTAATTAATATGATAGGAGGAACTTGGTAGCAAAGAGAGCTGCAACACAACTTCAATTATATACTGTTTTCATATATAAGCCTCAGTATTTTTAAGAATGTTTATGTGTTTCTGTCCTTTTTTTACAAGAAAGGTCAAAACCTCTCAAGGTATTTTGAAGCAGGAAACATTAAAAAAACCAAACGGAACCCTCAGATGTTTCTGGGTTATAAAATATATCTAACTACATTTTAGTTTATTGTGTTCTACTGCAGCAGTCAGAACCCCTCTGGTGAAACGTTACTGAACAGTTGCTTTATGGTGATTTAAAATAAAAAAGGAGTACAGAACAAGTGATAGTGGCAGAAAACTACAGTCCTTTGAGAAGGGCATAATAAACATGCACATGAAAACTGGTTTTGTAGTCTAGAGTTTGCCACGTCTGTGCAAAGTGAGGACATTTTAGTGCCACTCTTAAAATGAACAACACACAGAAATGTTGACATTACATTTTATTCTCTAGAGTAAGAGTTTGTAGAGAGGAAGTAAGATTAACATGATATGAGAATAAACCAAACTGGATGCAGCATTAGATGTGTTCTCCAATTGGTTTTGTGTACTTTATGTCAAAATTTGGAATCTGTCCAGTTTCTTGCAGCTGATGGTCCCTCTTCCCAAAGCAGATCAGCCAGACCCAGTGCCTGCTGAAGGTCACATTAACACTACTGGAGGCTGTGTTTTTTATATTGCCACATTTACTGCAAATGCCAGGCCTTCACAGTATTAAAGAAGTACCTTGAAGCTTTACAATCTGCTTCCCTGTTTGGATATTAACATGTTTTTGGTGTCTTTCCCTGTCCTGCCAGCTGCCAGGTCTCACGGAAGTTCTTGATTTTTTCTGAAGGGAGTGCTGCTTATTCCTAGCTACAGCTTTTTGGTCACTGATACCAGTCCATTGCAAAGGCTCCCTGGATGGGAAGAGATGCCTGGCCTCTGGTGGAATCTTTTTTTCCACTCAGCTTGAAAGACATGCCTCGTTTAGTCTTCTGCCAACTTCCTGGGAGCAGAAAAGCTGAATACAAGAACAACCTACTTGCCCCTTTGAAGTGGTTACATATGTTATGAAGTGTGGTTAGTGGGACAGGATCTTCACTAAGAGGCTGGGACTGCTGTTGAAAAGCATGCCTAGTACTGATGCACAGCTTTCTTTACATGACACAGGATACAAATATGCAGGATGGCTAATTTCAAACTATTGAAAACAGCACTGATTTCAGCATTTTTTGGCTATCATACAGTCTGAATACTGCATTTATTTCATTTGCATTTAACACACTTGAGATACGTATTAAAATATTTTTTACTTATATTACACATAGAAGGCTTCTTTTTCCTCATTGATTGTGGTGTGACTCAGTATTGCACCACTGCTTTCAAATAAATAAGCTGAAAAATGAAAACGGTTCTATGTGAGTTTAGCTTTCATTTTTTTGCTTTGAGTAGACTCAACTCATCTACTGAGACAAGATTGTTTTGCAAATAGCATCCTTACTCTGGCTGCATTATAAATTCGGAATATCCGGCTGATGATGTCTTCTTCTAAGTCAGCTGATACAAACTCCACCTGAATGGGACCGTGCCGGTGGACTCCATTTTCTGGCCAGTACTGAGGACAGAGCTACGGAAGACCATGGACAAAAAAGAACACAGTTAGATCACCTTGGATTTCATGCTGCCTCAACATACTTTACTGTATTTTAATTTGTGATACATGTACTACTGGAATTCCTGCACAGTATCTTTATAAAATACGTGATGCGCCAAGTTTGGTTTCGAGCACTCTGCTTTCATAATGCCTTTTCATGTACCTGAACAAGCTGTTTCTTGCTGCTGTACTTCCAGTGTCTGGTATTTGGAGTAAAACACTTCTGACACTCTATGTTAATTCTACAATATGTTATGACAAGACAGAGAGAGGCTGACAAATACTGCCATATCTTGGAGACAGTGGAGGCTAAAGGCCAAAGGCCTGGTATCTCCAACTGCCCTGAATAGTTGCTAATAATTCAAGCTGCATTAGAACGTGTGATTTGTACTACAAAGGGTACATAAATTCTCAAAACTCAGGATTTAACTTTCACGTGTTTCACCCGTGACTGATGATATTGGCTAATATCAGCATTGCTTTAAACTTTCAATGACTGCTTAATTTCATCTTATTAGTGACACCTGAAAATATTAATTACGCTTTCTTCAGTTCTCAGAAAGCATTACTTCTAGGTATCTAAAGATCACAAAGTAAAATTATTATTATCTTGCACGGTTTTATTGTCTAATAATATAACAATGGCTTAATTCAGGAACCAATTATCATCTGTGCTAATACTTTAAAGATTAAATCAATACTTTGCAAGGAAGTTTTTAAAGCTAGGCTCTGCCTGTACATTTTTTTCATGAAAATCCTAATGATTTTTTTTGCCAGGGATATTTAGAGCAGTTTGAGCATGTAGCTTTTGTAAGCATTCACCAAAATTAAATATGAACTCATGAAATTTTGTTTGCTTGCAGAAACATTGATGTCATATTTGGAACTTTTTATTTCATTCAGTAAAACAGCTGTGGTCTTCATTCTGCTGCATTGCTGTTGGTGATCCAGAGCTGAGCTGACAAATCACATTTACTCCAGATGTTGTTTTGCATTTCTTATAACACTTAGTCCTCAACAAAGCTGTTTAGAGATGACTACATTTTAGGAAAACATAATCATTTACTACATCAATTAAAAAAGAAAACAGGGTCTGATTTGCAGGAGATGACTTTAACAAGTTAAACCCAGAAATTTCAAGTAGGAAAATATATTTTCGTTTTTTTTAACCCCTGCTATGATTTGGTCTGCTGAGACAACTGCTTTCCAAATATTGTCTAAATCTTACACAAATTTTTATTACGAAATATGCTAGTGTACAGGATAGCAAAATGCAATGCAAAACTGGTGCAAATGCCAGTGCTCAGATCATTTAACATATGCACAGTTTAGTACACATCTTTCAGATACACAGGAATACAGTTCTAACAGATCTCTGAAAAATGCTTAAATGATAATAAGCAGAGCTGTTTGCTGGGGCTGTTTAGGGAAGCTAAGATTTTCGAGTTCTAAAGAAACCAAACGCATTTAAGTCTGCACATTTTGTATGCAAGTGATGCTAGCGACTCTCTTCCAGTCAGAGTTACTGTGAAGGGTTGAATTTCATTTCCCAATAGAGCATAACAATCCACATAAATGGTAATATCTAAACAGAAATGTAAACACTTCATATATACATAAATAATTATGGTAACAGTAATTATTAATAAATCTGAATGTAATGCGTGTTTTTAATAAGCTTTGCCCTCTCTCCACTTCTGTTTGCTCTGAGGGTTTTGAGATTTATTCCTAATGAAAAGATTGTTACTCATATTAAGAGGTAAAAGGTTTAACATACTGCAGAGGCAGGTGCATTAACTGCATATCCCAATAGCTTTTAAATCCTGTGAGGCTAATAAATGCTTGGAATAGCCATGCCCTATTGTAAATTCAAAACACAGCCAACAAATTAAAAAAACTCTGTTCAGCAGTCCCTAAACAGTCTGACTCCCTTGAGTCTTTCCTTATTCACTCAGAAAATAATCTCAGATTCATGAATAAAAGTTTTGTCTTTCATTTCCATTTTTCCTCCCTGTAGACAGCGCAGGGCTTAGAATCAGAAATTCAGTCTTTAAAACAGTGTGTGGAATTCCTACATGTTCCTTTGAAAGACCAAACGGAAGATTAGTATCTTTTAAAAACAAATTCTTGATGTTAAAAAGAAGAGGAAACATTTTTTAAAGTATGTGCAATACTGAGCAAAGCTAAAACGATTCTTGATAATTTCAAAAATAAAAATGACATGCAGTCTGCTATAAAAAATTACAATTGCTTTTAAGCAATAATTAACAAATATTTACATATTAAGAATCCAGATTACCACCATATTCTTCCAGCAGAGGGCTGGTGCAGTTTGTTGGAACTAGGGAAATTATATCTTTGTAATCGTGCAGTTGTGAACCAGGCTCTGGGACACTTAGTGATTAATCCTAGTGATTAAATTGCCAACCAGTAGGTTCGGTTTTCCAATTTTCTGAACAACATGTACAGCATGTGCAACTCTTTTGTAAGGTAATTACATCCCCCTACACGTTTCGTTGCCCTCTTTTCTCTTCCAAAGGATGCTTAGTCTCCAATCTTTAGTTCCTCTCTCCTAGTTTAGTTCCTATCTCCTTGCTAATGACAACATCATTTTGTGCAACACGCAACACAGATTTTCACACTGGGAACACCTATTCCCTGGTAAGGAGACTGAGGTCATTGACCTGTTTCAGGCAGGCTATTGAATAGCTGTTGGCTTCTGTTTATGATTTTGGCCATTATTAGCATGTTTCAGACTTGAGTCAGAATTCTACAACCATAATTTTTGGGTTTTAGCAGCTTTTCCCAAAACGTGTTCTCTTAGAATAAATTATAGGTGCATGCACTTATGTGTGTGTGCACTAACATTTTGGTGGAGAAGCTGCTGATGGTCTGATTTATTCCTCTTTCCCTATGTGTATCCGCAAGCTACAAATCAATGTTTTAGTGTGTAAGTATTTAATGGTGTTTTACAAAACTAATTACATCCTAAGGCTGTTCTGAAATGCTGAGGCACTAGCACTCCTCTTTTGAATGAAGCATTTTTCTGGACTTACTTGTGCAGGATCCACATCATTCAACATAACTATTGAAGTGCAGTGATAATCTAGGACCAGTCTCCAGAAGTCTTTGACAGTATTTGGTAAGGGATGCTGCGTAACTATAAAAGCTGATGGTTGCTTGTAGCTCTGCAAAGAAGTAACGAGATGATGAGAAGAATGCTAAGAGAGAAAAATCCATTTAGCAGAATGTCAGTCATAGCCCCAAAACTTCAGGACTGAAAGCATTATTTCTATTTTCTATATAATTAATATATTGTTTTCAGCTCTTTCCTGAGATCTTATATGCTTCAAAGTTAATAAACTGTATTTGGGCAGGATATAACTTCTGCAGATGTTATATTTCTGAAATGTATTTCATGCCACAGGCATAGAGTAAAATCATCAGAGGTTTTTGCTTCCAATACAACTCCTACAAGATTTTGAGCAACGGGTTTGTTTTGAGCTGTTAATGGACAGATTAATCTTGGCTGTTTGCATTTAGCTCTAAATTTGAATGATGCCTGTGAAAGGAAATATCTAGTTATTCTTCAGAAATATTGTTGAAATTCTGGTCTATCTGACAGCAGCAAGGATACCCAGGGGATAAATTTCAGTGCTCTTTGTTTCTTTTAGTACCAGAGTATGTCATTGACTGAGCTGTTTGCTGGAACTTTTCCATTGTGGATCTCAACCCAGCATTTTCACTTACACCCTTCCAAGCCTGGAAAGCTACTGTGGCCATACTGGGGCAATTGTTGGGAGGGGGTGCCATGGCCTTCATTAAGGAGGGCGGGGAAGTCTCTACATGCCTTGAACTGAAGCATTTGAACCACGACAGAGATCCAATCGCATTGGCTACAGCAGGCACATGGTGTGATTCCTGGGGCTCTCCCGTGCAGGGCCAGGATTTGGACTCTGACTTGGCAGGTGTCAAGAGGGTGGTGCCAGACTTTTTGGTGGTGCCCAGTGACAGGACAAGGAGCAATGGCCATAAGCTAAAACACAAGAAGTTCCCTCTCAACATGAAGAAGAACTTCTTTACACTGAGGGCGGTAGAGCACTGGAACAGGCTGCCCAGGGAGGTCATGGAGTCTCCATCTCTGGAGACATTCAAAACCCACATGGACACGTTCCTGTGTCACCTGCTCAGGGTGACCCTGCCTTGTCAGGGGGGTCAGACCACATGATCTCCAGATGTCTCTTCCACCCCCAGCAATTCTGTGATTCTGTGATCTTTGTGGCTCCCTTCCAACTCAGGATATTCTATGATTCTATGATCGTTCTTTCAGAGATAGTCACTGAGGAGACCACAGAAAATGAATCCACTGTGTTTTGGGTACAGATGCAGACATGCAAAACACTGATTCTTCATTTCCACACACTGCAATGAGCAGGTAACAATGCTGCTGGTACATCAGGCAGCTTCTTTCTAGCCTACTGGTCCTGTCTTGCTGGAAGTTTCATGCAGATGAGAGATGTCCAAAGGGATCTCCATTACCCAGTCAATTAGAAGCCTCAGAAGTTTTTTTGGGAAAACTATTCTCAAACTCATTCTGATACTGAATAATGAAAATTATGCTTGCTACCCCTTTTTCTTGAAGTGAGCTCTGAAAGCTTACATAAGGTGCCTCAACGGCACCTCAATGGATGCAAGTGGAGAGGGGGAAACACTTCCTCTTGCTTGCTGGAGATCGAGTGTTTAGAGGGATGGACAAATGTCTACTCTTGTCCATCAGTGCAGGGATACTGAAGAAGCCTGGCTAAGGTGCTTCAGGTGGAAAGCAACCCAAATCACCTCCTCCCTTGGAGCCTTTTGCCCAGATACAGTTCTGTGTCTTGCTCACTGTTTCAATAGTGAAGAAGGGAAGAATCTTCAAAGCAAATACTAAGGCCCTGCTCTTTCTGAGCATTACTTAATTCACAGAACAAAACAGTACTGAAGTCTCCAGGAAAGAAGACAATGTAATGGCACAGTTGCAAACTGCAGATTAAGGAAGCCCTGTTCTAATACGAAATGTCATTGACCTACTGTGAGAACCTCGACAAGCCACTTACACTTCTGTTCTCAGTTTCTCTACACAGATAAACACAAAGATACATTTTCCTACATTTTCACAGGAGTGTTTTGAACTTGGGCTTATTTTAGGAAAAGGCTTTGAGAACTTATAAGGAAAGAAATGAAAAAACTGCTATAAAGTGTTATTACTCTAGCTTCACTTTTTAAAAAGGCCATTTACAATGTGTTCCTTCCTTACTAACCTCTGTTTTCTTGTTGTTTATGTGTTTGACAACCATAATGACTATAGCTGTAAATCGTCAAAAATAGGCTATAAATATCTACAGACTGTAAAGGCAGTTTAAGTGTCTTTTTACCGTTATTCTATTACAAGGATTAGAATTGCCATAGATGCATTTGGAAAAAAACTCTACACACACATGAAGAGGAACCATTCATTCAACCAGAAATAAACGGAAAGGCTGAAGTAATGGCTTGTGTACTATCTCGTGTTGACAGACAATTATTTTTTTTGTTAATTACTGTTTAAATTATAAACAAAGGGAACTGAAATACTGCTGCAAACCTTATTATTCTATTTAACTGCCTCAGTCTCTTAATAGGTAACTCTTGTTTTCCTAGGCCAGATGGTTAAAAATTCAAGCACTAGGGAGAAATCCAGACAGATTTAATTTATCAAAACTCCCTGAATTGCTCTCTGAGCATGGCTTTGGAACCTTGGCTGTGACATAACATATGTGTGATCCTAAATGTACTTGGGAGTTTAAAGATTTTGTGCCATGCTTCTGGAAAACAAAACAACCTAGAAGGATTTCGGTCTTCTCATGCTGACTCCATTTTCTAGCACGGCTCAGTTTGGAGGGCTGCTTATTGCCTTTTTATTATTAATGATGTGGTGGAGACTTACATCCATCAGTGCAGCATTGATGTAGTTACTGCTTTCCCCATCTATCGTGATGAGGAAAGGCAGGCATCTGTCTGGAGGCAGCACATCCATGCAGCGATTCTTTTCGTGGTTTCGCGGCAAAAGCGCGATGCTGCAGTCTTCTACGCGCAGCGTCGGAGTCACCATATTTAAAGTCTTTCACAGAGAGTAAACAATGCGACAGAAAAATTAACACAGCAGTGAAAGCAACCCAAAATATTTAAGAATAGATCAGCTCAGCATTCAGTTTCAGTGGGAATCAATATGCAGAGAGATGAAAACATATCACAGTCAGCAGGGTTTGGAAGCAGAGAAATCCTGGAAGCATACAATTCTGAAAAATAACCTCAAAGACAGCTGCAGAGTAGCCTGCCTTCTGGAGAAAGGACAGTGGAAGGAATTGACATACTTCCCTTGAGCAAAAAGAATACTCTACTACTACCCCACTGCATTATTTTATGATTCAGCATAACTCAGCAGAGATGAGTGATGTTATTTTTCCCTTTTTTGCAGCCTTTCCCTCCTAGACCTGTTACAAAATTCATAAGGCTATAAACACTTAAGCAGAAGTCTTTAGTATAGCTGAACTCTACGGCTTCTAGGCAATGCTAGCCACTACTTACCCTAAATTCCTCTTTGATCTGGCTCGAGTTTGTTTGAGGATCCAGTTTATTCATTTCATAGTAAGCAGACCTAACTTGAGAAGCTGGAATAGATGTGTCCCCGCAAAGACAGGCTTCCAGGATAGCATCATGGATGAATACATACTGTTCCTGGTAAAGCAATTAAAATATATAGTTACTGACAAGGAGTGCATAGACCATTAGTATTTTGGTAAATAAAACATAACAACTAATATGGTTGCTACTTTTCGGTTTACCAACACTGAAGCAAGACCAGAAGGAACAACCACAGTTTAATAAACTTTATCCCACTCATTTAGAAATGACTATAGAAAGATTGGCTTAAACTAACTACAAGTAGTTAGAGAAGTGCAGTAACACTCCATAACAAAACTCAGAACGTTTCTGGTTTCCTCATTGCTCTGGGCAGTTCTGTAGGTGCTATCACGAAATTAAGCCTCAATAAGATGTAGTCCAGAATGAATCCTTCCCAGTGAGGAAACATTCCTGATTTTCCTTATTTTTTAAGAAACACTGTGAACCTTCAGTGTGGCATAACTGTTCACTTGTTTGGGCAGGGGTTCTTCAGGTTTGTGCAGGGATTATTTTCTGCATGTGACTGAATAATCTGCTTTCTGGAGGGTGCCAACTACAAAGCTCTATCTTTACAGGCTAGAAGAGTATTTCTTCTTGCAAAGCAGTATTCCAGTAGATGAGCAATACCTCAGTCTGCACCATGTTAACTCTCCGGGATCGAAGCTCTCTCACGCAATTGTAAATGTCTACAACACCTTCTCGTTCTGCCATATCTAGCATGATGTCAATGACAATGAAGCATCCAGTTCTGCCAGCACCAGCACTAAAATAGAAGAAGAGCACAATTAACGTGCAGCAGTGTATTGGAAATGTAAAAGGCGTAAGGGTTCATCTCAGAGGTACTTGATCAATTGGATGATTGCTGAAATTGAGTGGGGCATTTGCAGGACTTCAGACTCAAGTTTTTACTCTCATTTATATATTGTATTTATTATTAATATTTATATATTGTATTTGTTAAATATATATATTGTATATGTACTCTTGTTTATAGTTATTGTGAGTAGAGCTCCAGTGGCTTCAGCAACCTGTGTGGGGAATACACAATAAAGGAGAAGCAAAAGTAGGTCTCAAGTTTAGTGCAAACCACAACAGAGAGATTTCTGTTTTCCCTACCTGCAGTGAACAACCAGAGGGCCGGCGTTTGGCGGACTCTTGGATTTGACCTGCCGTACAAATCCCAGCAGGCCCGTGGCATGGTACGGGACACCGTGGTCCGGCCAGCCCGTGAAGTGGAACTGACGTATTTCCCGAATCTCATGAGCACCTCTCTGTTGAAAAGGCAAGGGTTGAAATCTTCAAAAGCCTGAGCCTTGCTGAAAAGCATCCACCCCTACCAACACAATCTGTACAGACTGCCGGAGAGCTTCCTCATAGCAGGAGAGCAAGTTCAAAGGTTAGGTAGCAACCGGTTTCAAAGGCTTCCAACAAAATTAAGTAAGTAACCACTAGATTGGTCAGAAACTTCCAGCAACAAGAGAAATGCTCATCTCTATATTTAAGTACGAGGCTGCTTTGTAAACTGTGGCCTTAAGGTGCATGCCATGATCACAGAACAGGTCAGCAGCAAGGCTGAACACAGAGCACAGATGACTTTTTTATTCCCACTGCTCTCCACAGGGGTTTTGCTGCTGACTTCAGGGAACTACAGCTTCAGCATAATTTTCCTTATCATTTATCTCCTTCATTGGTCTGAAAGAAAAAGCTGAATAATAAGAAACCTTTCTGCATCTTCAATCACAGGGGCTGCGTTTGTAGCCCTCCAAATGCTCACCCTTCAGGTGATTTGCCAGAGCCTACAAGGACATGGATATGGTGAGACAGGTATGAATGAGAAGCCGATTGTGGAAGTAATTTCCCATGTGACTTTGGGGAGCAGTCTGGATATTAGAAGTGTGTATGCTAAGCTTTATTTTCTTACTGCTTCTATTTTCCCTTCCCCCTCTAAAAATGTAGCTGCCAGTATTTTATTCTCATTAGAAATCCACAGACTGGAGGCCATCATGCATAGTTCATAAGCAAACAGCAAAATTATGGCATATCATGTCTAGGCTGGACTAAATGTCAACAATATTAATAACTGGTAGTTTACAGCTTTTCTTCTTACAGATTTATTTCCTGTCTTGAGCTGGTTTGCATATAAAAGGTTTTATTCTCTTTGAATAATAAGTAATATAAGCTTCCTAATTTATTGCTATTATGCATTAGTCTGGGATTTTCAGTGGTGGAGAAATTTTGGACATGCCAGTGCTACAGGACTAGAGAGGACTTAGCGTATGTTGGAGTCTGATACTCTGTCAGCTCAGGCTGGGGGTCTGTGGAGACAGGGCATCTGCTCAGAGGAATATCTCATCTCCCCTGGAAATTGACACAAAAAGGCAGGCAAGGGAGAGGATTAAGAGCATATGAGGCAGTGGTGTGGACTGAGGAGATCATACCCTTGCAATAGAAATGACCTTATATCCTAAAAACCAATTTTAAAGCATATTGAAACCCAGGAAGAGAGAAAACAATTTACATTTTAGGACAGTCTAGCAAACACATTTGAATACAATTTGGTCCCTGCCCTCTGGGGGTTTTAGAGTGTGTTAGTTAACACATCTCTTTGCTACTGTAAGCAAGGCCTTCAACTCTGTAGATAGCTCTGCTTAGTGGATGTAGTGCCTCAAACACTTCTATATTGAATGTAAAAACCACTCGTGACCCTCCAAGAAAGAAAGATCCCATAGAAAAAAGCAATGCCATGACTATACAAGCTGAGGACCAAAGTGAGTATGCCATACAAATTCTTCATGCTGTTTGCAGCCGAGATTTTAAAACAATTTACAAAAAACAAACTGCCCCTCCAAAGCAATGTGCCCGTCTGCTACACAGGTCAGGTTATGTCCTGTGCCTTAGTTGTGAAAAGGCTGTCTGTCAGGCTGACTGCATTTTTATCTGCTACTTAGGAAAGGTTTTGCATATAGGATACTTTTATAATGAGTTTTCTTATTATATCTACCAAAGAATGGTTTTTATATCTAGCTTTCCTGCTGGTTTCTAAACCCAAAATAGCACACAACTGCATGAATCATAAAAGCATATGCTCAGCTGGGAAAAACTGTATTTTTCACTTTTTCTTTCAGCTGAAACAAACAGAAAATGGTGTACACTGCTAAACCCTAGGATGTTAAAAAATTCTACAAAAACTTATGCTGCTGCTGTATGTTACCATTAATGTATGACTTATTCATCTGAGTTAACTGTTGTGCTGTAAAGAAACTGCTCCAAAGGAACTGCTTATTCTCACAATGCAAAGCATATCTAGGAAATGGTCTTCAAAATCAGACTGCACTTTTGGGTTCAATTTTCTCAGTGTTATCCTCCTACCACTCAATATCCATTAAAAAAAAAAAAGAAGTGATCAATTTATCTTCAAACAAATTAACTTCTAAATTGTACTTTAGGAGCAGGTATGAGATGCTCATTAACAAACAGAAAGGATGGTCAGAAAGGACTGGAGGTCTTGGAGAATTTGATTCCTCTGATTTTCTAACATCTATGGGGTAGCTGAAGGCTGAAATTAGATCTTCCTTACCCCTCCTCCTCATCTCTACCACAATGGACAAGGCCAGTTCTCTTATCTCCACCCTTGCAGTCTGTATGTGCTAAATCTCCAATCATTGTGCGTATCAGATGCTGTCCCTGGAAGTCACTCTGTACTGACACAGGGGGTTAGGCCACCTAAGGCACAGAACTCTGCAATTTTTCCTGTTGAATTACTAAAGTTCCTGTCAGCCAAATCTGCAAGTCCTTTGGAACTGAGGTTTCAATGTTAAGTGTTTCAATACCACCTTTCACTTAGTATTATCTGCATGTTTGGTTAGGGTGCTCTCCTCATCATGCACCTCAGCTTACAGGAGGTGAAAAGTATCAGTCCAAGTACATCAAAAACATAAACTTGAGAGAAATATGGTGAAAGAGATGTACAGACTTGACGTTCCAGTACCATTGGAGGAGTTAAAAAATATGGAAAATAGAGTAAAAACAAATGTACTTTACTCAAACTACACTGACACTGCTTTTAGAGGCTTACTGAAAAACTACCAACTATTAAAAAGCAGTGTCTAAATGAAATCTTTTCAGATGGAGATTTTTAAAAAGAAATAAAATGTTTAGTGCCTTTTATCTCTATCTGTTCTAATGCACTTATTCAAGACAGTTTGGTTATGTTCAACTGTAAAATCCTCTAGGTCTTTTCTTCAGTTCCCGTTAAGAAGCGAAAAGCTAACATCAAAGCATGAGCTTAAAATTCGCAGAATAGAAATCAACCAGTGCTTCATCTACTTCAAAGTGGAGCCAACGTTTCTCATCTGTTTATTAAAAATACCTAAATGCATGGAAACAACAGGCTTGAGTGAATTCAATATACAATATGTATAGTGGTAAACATGATACAATATTTCAGTTCATTCAAACCACATAATTCTATTATCATTACCCTCAGGTTTCTGTATTGATGCATATTTAAGTATTAGATTGAAGAATAAAACAAGAAAAAACCCTAATTCCTTTGTTACTCCGGATGTATGTACAGAGATCCTGCGGGGTAGTCTTTTTGGCAGTTTCAGGTACAGGATTCTTTAATGCTAAATATTATGTTCTCCAAACCCATTAAACGAATACTATTTCATCATTAGAGAGAACCAATAAATCACAGGTACTGGAACTAAATCAAAAGAAGCTTTCTAAGCTAATTAGTTGAAAATCTACTCATGGTGAGGGAACATTACTTCAGTGTGCCATTATCTAGTCTTCCAAATATCTAGTCTTCCAAAGAGGCCCTTTCCTTGGCATTCTGCAACTCAGACGAGTCCTGATACACAGAGTTAAAACATTTCTGGCCTTTAATTAAGTCTGAATGAAACTGCTGAATTGACACAAAATGCATAGTACACCTCACCATTGACCAACCCTTCCTGTTCTCACTTTCAGTAGGTACCTTATTTGTTATTTGTATGTTTTCCATGTATTGCAAGGTGTTTTGGGGCAGCTACAAGTTCTACAAGCTACAAAGCATCAAACAAATGCGTGGCATTATTCTAACAAACAGTAATACAACACACTGATTGGAACTCTCCATGTAAAGACAGACTCCACAGGAAAAGGGAAAATGCCTTGAGAAGAACAGTAGTTTGTTAGAGCTGTCTTTCTGCAGACCAGGCACACCCTGGCCCAACAGATAACAGCATTCCCTACCACAGACTTCTGAACAATGTTGCATGCAGCCTCTGGTACAGACAGAAAATGATTGTGGGGAACATAAGATGGGAAAGCAGCACAAATGTGTTTTTCAATTGATTGCTGGGAGGGAGGCTTCGATTTCTCCTAGGCAAGGAACATCACTTTTTCTAACTCAAGCAGGGGCCAACAGTGATGAAAAGCACAGAAAAGTGGCTGCATTTAGAGGAAAAACACCGATTACCATAAGAGGGCGGTAGTCGTTTACCCAAAAATACCTACAAACCCAGGATGTCAGTCAAAAGATTTAACTTTCCCTGTTGAATCTGTATGGAAATGGCAGTTACCACTGTATTTAAGAAAACTGAATTTGGAAACTTACCTTTTCTACAGCAAATGTTCGAATCACATATTCAGCCAGGAGCTCTGTTTCTATTAGGGTAACTTTAATGTCTTTATATATCTCTGTGTCATCTGGCCAGTATTTGCAGCATTTGACCTTTAAAAAATACAAAGGAAATTAAGGTTAATTTATTTTAGAAGGTTCATACAGAATCCATTTTGCACCCTGTGCCGTGATTTCTGATTTAAAATGCAATCATGCACAAAATGGTCACATTTTCTGCACGTGGAAATGTTTAATGTTTGAGGGACATTACCTCTTCTCTTTTTAAGACAGCTTTCAGAGTTGCAGGTGAGCTTTGTGTTGTGGTTAGTGAAGTAAGGCCAATTTTTTTGGAGCACAAAGGATATTTATACCCTGCACAGTTCAGTTATGGTAACTGTTCATTTCCTGTGCTTTCCAAAGCAGAGTGTGCCCAAACGGACAAATACCACCAGAATTTTTCCCCCAACCTCTACTTGTTGATTTGTCTCAAAAATATCTTTCTACCTCCTAAAATACGAGTGTTTTGCAGACAGGAAGGAGACCTCATTGCAGTTTGCAGCTTCCTCACGAGGGGAAGAGGAGGGGCAGGCACTGATCTCTTCCCTGTGGTGACCAGTGACAGGACTGAGGGAATGGCCTGAATCTGTGTCAGGGGAGGATTAGGTTGGATATCAGGAAAAGGGTCTTCACCCAGAGGCTGGTTGGGCACTGGAACAGGCTCCCCAGGGAAGTGGTCACAGCACCAAGCCTGACAGAGTTCGAGAAGTGTTTTTACAATGCTCTCAGGCATGTGGTGTGACTCTTTGGGATGGTGCTATGCAGGGCCAGGAGCTGGACTTTGAAGATCCTTGTGGATTCCTTCTAACTCAAGATATTTATTGTATGATTCTCTATTTTTAGAAAAGTACCTGTTTTCTCAGATTAACTTTCCAAAGGAACTGATGAGAGGTCAAATAGCAAAACTCAATGCTTGAAGTCAAGAGCTGAGTTTTATGCCCAGGCTTTAACTATTCTAACTCTGTATAGCTTAACTACTAATTCACTAGATAACTCCAAACATTACAGGTAGGATTCATCTCACTTAGCTTAACTTAAACTGCTGTTTTTTAAAAGTGGATGATTTGAGGACTGTATATGATGATGTAGATAGCTGACAGACTTTAGAATTTTCTCCTCCTTCCCATTTGTGTGGACAAAGTGGTGGGCTGGGAAGCTAACACATTACTTACATCTCTCTCTTACTCTGCTTTATCATGGTAATAGCTATGCTATCACCACTGCATCTGGCCACCATCCAGTAGTGCAGTACGTGCTAGGAGTGGCATCTGTTAAACATCTGCTGCATGGAACAGTTTCTCTCTTTCTCTTACCAAAGGGAAAATTTAAAATGGATCTTTTAATACACATAAATCTAGTTTACCTAAATATGCACTTAAATGAGTCAGGTAAAAAATTCAAGCACTTTAAATACTCAATGGAAAACTGATAGAAAAAAAAAAATTGAACTTCACAACTGATAAGAGTATTTCTCAAACCCATTTTCATGCAAAAATACTTGGATTACTACCATGTCTAATCTTAAGCAAAAGGTAAAACAGATCAGTGTGTGTATAAGCATACAATGAAAACTGTAATGTAGGATTCAAATGATTTATTTATACAAACTCCAGGTTCAATATATAAAAGATTACGCAGAGCGTCAAACCCTGTCCTGTCAAGAAGAAGAAAATACTTTCCTAAGCATTTGTTTCCAAGATGTAGCTGATAATCGTGTCCAATCCCTCTTTACTGTCTGGATAGATGGGAGGTCTTGCCCCATCACAGCAGTGACACTGGCTGACCAAATAAAAAGTTTGTCCATGCAGGGTCAGTAGTTCTGGCTCTTTTTCTGACTCATTAGCAGGACAAAATTTAAATCTGAATAGAACTGAGTTGTAGGGCTGGAAAAACACAGCCCCATATCAGGATCCTCTTCAGAGAAAAAGAGTAGCCTGGTCAGAAGCCCTGGCTCCCAGCCACAAAATTATACAAGCATCCTAACAGCTTGTTCCTGCTTACACAGCTGATGGAAAGCTCCTAGAGCAGAGCTAAAGTTCAGGTAGCTTTATAAGTAGGTTTTTATTTATTTTTCTATGCTTGTCTTCAGACCTAGTAACCGCATTAGTATTGGCTAAAAAAAATTCCTTATAGTCTTCACATTTCATCTGGTATTAAGGGTGGTTTCAGGACGACTGGCAGCACCAGAGCTCCCTTCCACGGCGAGAGGCTTGGAGCTGGGACCCTGGACAGTGCTTGGCACTCCTGGAACAGGACAAGGGTAGCAAGACTGCTCCCCCCACTCTGCTCAAGAGCCAGCGAGCTGACAGGGTGCCAGAGGGGAGGAGGTTTCCACCCACCAAGGACCAAGCTGAGGGCCATTCCCAGGATGCCTAAACAACAGGATCTCTGACAAATGCGTATTCATTTCTAAAGCGTATCTATCCACTGTAAGCAATGTAAGCAATGAACAAACTTCCCAAAAGCATTAAACATTTCTGCAAGCAGTTTAGTAGTTACTGCTGCTATCTATTGTTGTATCTACTTGATATTTATTCAGATCTTATCTTGTTCGGATGTATTTCCAAAAATCCTCTCATAGAAGCTAAGTGAAAAACACTGAATGTCCATTGTTTTGTCTGTGTTGTTAAAATAATCCAGAAAATTCACATTGTTCAAATCCCTCAGGCCAGCAAACTGACCCTTTTATAGTCATTGCCAGAAGCTCTTTGAAACAGGGTTTTCCTACCTATGGCTAAGACAATTTTTTGACTCTTCATGAAGAGCAAGACAATTCACACTGCCTCTGGGCTGGAGCAACACACTGACAAGTCCTTCTCTGGAGCTGATTCCCTTTTCCTGCCTGTTCACATATCTGTTCCATAGGTGGAACCTGAACCACACAGAGAAGGCCAATGCACGTAGGAAGGGAGCAGCTGCAGCAGTGATCCCAGGCACAGTGCTGCTCATCAGCACGTCTCTTTGTTGCTAACTTTAGCCTTGTTTCTTTCTGATGGGTGCCTGCCATCCTTGAAACAGCTCTAGTTTAGCAAAATAAACAATCAGGGGGAAAAAAAAGCAACCCTGGCTGAATTAAATTGCTCTTTCCTTGAAGGAAAACATGCCTGTTTCTAACTTGGTAAGTCCAGACAGTCTGGATTATGCCTAAGAACTAGGGACAATTCAGAAAGACCAATTTAGAAGAGCACAGTCCCTGTGTTCTTACGCCTCAGCTGCTGGATTTGACTCCATTCTTTTTTAAACCTTATTTAAGATGATACAGTGGGATAATTAGGGAAGCACTGGGACATGTTGCACAGAAGTTATAGCCTTTTGTGCCTCATGCAGCTTGGGCCCACCAGGGATTTCTTACTCTGCTGCACAGGGGATTTTGGGCACGGAGCAGACTGGAGCTGAGCAGAAGGATCCATGACAACACAATTTCCTGAAAACTCTCCCAAGTGGAATAGGGGCTGTAAAAGCCATGGGAACCATGCCAGAATTGCAGTCAGAGCCACAGACCAACTGATGATTCACTCACTAGCAGGGGAAAAAAACCCCAAAACCCAACTTTATTTTAATTCAGGCTTTTTCCCTGCTCTTGGCTCTTGTTCTGCAATGCTCTGCACGTGCTGAGCTCTGGACCTGAGAACTCCATGGACTCTTGGTGAACCAAAAGTCAAGTAAATGCTTAAAGATCCATCTCTCATCTCCTCTAGGACCACCCAAATAAAAGCAAAGGTGTCTTAAAGACAGAAGTAGATTAACTAGTGGAAATCAAAATCACATTTATAAATGCTTATTGGATCGGGGCCTTTATTTGTACAAGACAAGACAATTACAACAAAATAGAATATGGTTTTACTCATTAAACACGAGAAACACTGCTGGTAGCATATGCTCATTTTTTCTTTTTAGCACAGCTTTAGCTACCATAACTTGACGAATCTCTTTTCCATTTTATAAACATTTGGTACGTGTTTTACAAAAAAAGCCTTACTAACAGAAGGTTTAACTAAATAATTGATACATGATTCCAGAACTGAATATTAAAGGCACTAGACTTTTTTTTTCCACGGAGTTGCTACCATAACAGTAAATATCATCCTCAAAGCAGAAAACATAATTTTGAAATCTCATCTGAGCAGAATTATAATTGAGAGTTTGTTCACATACACCCCACATTTATATCCTACCAACATGCCAAAAAATACAGATGTTCATCAGAAGATGAGATAAAAGGATGACTGCCAGAGACATAATGAAAATGCTCTGGTTTAATCTATTCATCCCAAGGTACACTGTCCAATTGTTTCAAACATGTTTATTTTACTAATAATTTTAGAAATTTGGAGAAGAGAATTATCTACTTCCACTCTCTAGTTCCATCCCCCAATAAAATAGTCCAACGTGTGAAACTTAGAATTAAAAACGAAGGTGGAAAGTTGTTGTTGCTAGTTCTAAATATAACAAATAATGTAGGCTGTGGATGGCTAATGAACACAAATTGTGACTTCCGAAGCTGTATATTTAGCCATTTGGCAATGTGACATATGTAGCTAAAGGCAGTAGGAAAGTCAGGGCAGTAATTCATTTACCTAGAGTTTTGGAATAGGAGTAATATTACAGACTTAATATGTGAGCTGGCTGTGAAATACACTTTGTAGTCCATACAGAACAGTTTAAATAACACTGATTATTCAGAGTTTCCAATTTCCTTTGATTCTGAAATATTCTTAGCAAGAGGGTGATATAACTGACTATGCCCTGCATGGATTGTCATTAGTGAAGAGCAGTATTATACATTCTAATTTAAAATTAATCCTGAACTAAGTAATGACGATAAGTCAGACATAAATTTTGAAGTGAAACCTCTATGCTATAAAATGAAACAGCCAACCAAGCTCACTGGTAAAATTTTTAACAGCTTTTACAGATGTAGCTCGGATAACATCATATACTTTTATTTGGCTGACTTGAAGCAAAAGAACATCCAATAATTGAAAGTATTTTTATTTAAATACTTTTCAAACAAAAAATGTATTATGATATAAGAACATTTTATATGTTATAAAACAACCTTTGACAGAAGATAAAACCCAGTCTTCCTTTTTTTAATTTTCTTTTGTTTGCTTTTGAGCAAGCCTGTTATTAGTTTTATACCTCATTTTACAGTTTTCTAAAAGAGGTGTGGAAGACTACTCAGAAATACAATATTTGAGATACTGTTCGGCACCATCAGATGAATGGGTCTCTGAGAAGTCAGCCAGAAGTCTTCATGTTGTTCACAGCTGCCAGGGTGCAGAGAGATGTCTCCATGAATTTTACTAGCTCAGTCTAACTCCAGGCATGACTCAGAGCTGACACAGTTCTCCACCTTCTGCTGCCCTAAGCTGCCCCAACAGTGCAGCCCTAAGTTGCCTGGTGGGTGCACTCTCCTTCAGCTTCTGCCCAGAAGAGCTGGCTTTCTGGACATGTCCAGCAGCAGCCAGAAACTAATGCTTTCCCCCTGACAAAATGAGTGTGATCCCTTTGTTCTTAGGACTGAGGTATTCTGTTAGCACGCCATCAGCCTGGCAGACAGGTTAGATGAAATTAAGATGGCAGGCCAAACCCATGGTGTGGCCTTCCTTTGACCATGAAGATTTGGTCTAGAAGAGCTGCTTTAGGGTAAGGCAACCCAAGGTAAAGCTGTTCCAGTGCTCCTGCCTCCCTTGTTAATACCAACAGAGGAATGCAGATTGTCTCTGTTTCATTGCTGATGTTTAGGCAATTTAGTGCACCTCAGTACAGCCCTGGAGGGTGAAACGCTGAGCACAGAACACATGAGAAGGGTGGTCCCAGGCTAAGATGAAGGATGGTTACAGGATTAGCTGGAGCTCCTTGAAGTCTGTCTTAATTCCTGACACAAATGTGAGATCATGGGTCTATTCCTCAGATCCTGTGCTCCAAGGACCTGCTGTGCCTGCATCCAGCAGCACAGCCTGTGCTCTGAGCCATGGTTCCATTCCAAGAGCAAAATCATGCCATTAGCTGGGTACAGAGCACCACCTATTTAGTGGATTGCCTTCTGGCTCTAAAACCTGATCATCTGATGTTAGCTGAGACAGCTCTACGTGTTACTCTACTGGGTAAAGTAAAACTGTACCTCCAGGATACTTCTTCCTTCACAGAGAGACTGAGAGATAATTTCAAGAGACTGCTGAGGTGAGGAGACTTGCAGTTATGAAGCCATTTTGCTAGCCCTGACATTTCAATCAAGAACCTGAAGCCCTCCCTCTTTGCAAACTGCACCTAAAGTTGCACCCTACACCTTGGTGGCACTTCAGTTAGTCCAACAAAGGGGTCGGTGCATTTGTGTATCCTTAAACCTCTTTTGTTCGTTTCTCAAAGTGAATTATCTCAATTGGATTAGTAAGCATTAAGATATTAATCTGTGTTGATTAACATTCTTTGAAACATAGCTTTTACTGCAGATGAGAATACAACAAAACACTGAGAGCTGAACCCATGTCTGCTCTGAGTGACATGGAACAGTGCTGAATGCCTGCAGCTTGATGTTCTGTTTCATGATGCTAACATTGCTAATCTGGGCACATCTTCTTTAAATAATTGCAAAGAGCCCTTCCTTCTCTTTCCTGAAGAATAACAGACAAATTTTTCCCTAAGGGCTCCTCCCCTACTATGTATAAGGCAGTAATGTAAACTTGTTACTTCTGGTTAAAAATCCAGAAATATGAAATCTGTTTTGATAACTAGAAGGGTTCACTGACTTGAAAGATTAAGAATAGTTTTAAATTCTGATTGGTTTTCTGTTTTTCTCACTGATATTCTGTTGAAGTATAAACTGTACTCTATTCAATAAGAGACACTGGAATTACAGTGAAACTGAAAGTGTAACAACAGAATATAATACTTTGTGCTTATGTATCATAAGCACAAGTTCCAGTTTTTGAGGGTAAACATGATTAGGAAAAAAATATTTTGTGGATGGGGAAGGACACTGCTTATATATTTAAGAGGCTGGGACTAGAATTACCTTCCCCTGTTATTTATAAAATGTGGTTTCTTTCTTTCAGTAGAAAAGTTAAAATGAAACCTTAGTCACCAGTATGCATACCAACTCTTTGGCACACCTCCTAAGGAGCATTAACACCAGTATCCTGAATTAATTCCAGTGTAGGTAATTTGCCTTATTACATTTAGAGGCAGTTTCAATTAGACAGAGTGTTCTTCCATTTACACTAAATACAAATGTGCTGTTTGTGAGACGTGCTGAAGAGTCACTGTGTTTCACCTCTGCAAGATCACAGTATTGGGTGATCTGAATCTTAAATACAACTTGAGTTTACCTTTGTTTATTAGAAGGATCTTCTGCATGGAAGGTTCTCAAAACTTGTAAAATGTATAAGTACAAACTTCGTAATAGCTTTGTGATAAAAAATTCCATTTTCATTCTAAGTGTAGGTGGTAAGTCCATTGGAAGTTTCACATAGTTTTTATATTGCTGAAATTTCCTAGCAAGTTTTTGTTTTTTTCTTTCAATCTGTTTTCAGAAAGATGTCTTTGGACAGGGTTTTATTTAGCAGTGCATTGGTGTGATTTTATGATAATACTGTATTCCCCTATCGTCTGCTTTATGCCCAGAAATGGGTCCCACAGCTTTAAGCTGGGTCCAGGAGAGGGGGGAGAGAAACCGGGGGGAAATTGAGCTCACCTTCCCTGTGTTGCTCAGCTCTGCTTGCACAGAGGAGAGAGTACATTCTTTGCTTTTAGCTACCTCCTTTTTTTATTAGCTGAGGCAAGAAGTTTCTCCAGGGCTACAACAGCATTTCTCCAGTGACTTCTGTGGCTTCTCCTGGGACTATTTGGCTTAGCTGTGATCCAAGAACCAGATCATTGAGCACCGGGGACCGGCGGGGACCCCACATCCCGGCCTTGGACCTTGGGAGCCAGCTACAGAGGGAACTCTAAATCCACCAGCTTTCTCCACATCAAGGGGGTTTAATATCTTAACAGTT
The DNA here is from genome assembly GCA_013397055.1 of Pachycephala philippinensis. Classification (NCBI taxonomy): domain Eukaryota; kingdom Metazoa; phylum Chordata; class Aves; order Passeriformes; genus Pachycephala; species Pachycephala philippinensis. Next base: position 2,883,899 of record VWZT01004606.1, read on the forward strand.
GTTCATTTTTTTTCCTGTGCCATGCAGGCGCTTTGATTATTAAATAAATAGGTTTTTTCACTTTCATCCAAGAAATTCCTTTCTTATCAGTGGGGGAGGGAGTGCCGAAACCTGTCTTCTTTAGAGGAGACATTCATTCCACAGCGTTTTCCTCCTAAACGTGTCTCAAACCGAACAAGCAGTTTTTCTTGGATGTCTAATCTCTGTCAATAACCCAAATTATCATCAGGTAGATCTGAAGATCTGGTTCATCATAAAGACTTTTGGGTTTCATTTGTTAAGGAAATATTTGAATCTATTTAAGAAATGTCTGCTGCACATCCAGAGACCCCAAAGACATTAACAAACGACTGCTTAGGGCTGTGCCCATACAGGCTTTCCTAGGAAGAACAACCCTTTTCGGACACCATTTATCTTGTAACAAGTAATGCTTTTTAGCGAGCCAGCATCAAGGAGGTAGTTTCTCTGTCAGAAGACCATTGTACGGATCTCCTCGCTGTCATGTGGAACCCAACACTCTTTTAAGCATGAAAAATCAGAGCCATCCCCGTTTCTGCAGAGAAGTGCCACATACGTAACATGTCAACCACAGGTCCAAGAAAACAAGCCAAGGAAAAGCTAAACCACCACTGTATTCTTTCTTTTCCCCATGCAAATACAGCCCTTCCAGCTCCTGGGAAGGAAATAACTATCAGGAAAGCACAGCACTCCTGAGGGACAAGATGGCAGGGAGAGGCTGTTTGGGTAGCACAAAGGTGTGGGTGCAGGCATAGGGGCTATTTACCAGTTTGCAGCTGACCTTTGTTCCCTTTTGTGTCCCATCCATTCTGTTGTAGTCAACCTTGCTTCCTTTCACAAAAAGGGTCTTTTGTGTGCTTATTAACACTATTAGCACTGGCTGTTTTCTAATTCCAGATAATAATTGAGAAACTCTAATTACTGTAATTACTATGCTCCTGGGGTGAGGTTTTATTTTTTATAATTATTTATAGTGATTTTGTTTGTGAGTGCTTCGTTATATTAAAAGCATGACAGACAACCGTAAGTCCTTGCAGTGCATTTATTTATCAACCACCTCCACTGAATTTCATCAGTGCATTTCACCATTTATTAGTCAGATATTAGTAAATTTCTTCTGCCTCAAGCAAGCGGGAAAGTGACTACTGACAAATGACAAATAATGTGACATGCTACGTTTGATTCTGCCAACTAAGTATTAATACCAACCCAACAACAGCAAAGATGGAGGTGACAGCTAGATGGCACAATTGAATATAACCTAAATCCTCCCACCATGCTTCTTCAAGGAAGACAGAAATCTTTCAATGTGTGCAAACACTGAAACAAATCAAGAACAACCTGAGACTTTGACCAGTACACCTTGATCCTGTTCCCATTGCTTTTGTGTCTTTTGGAGTTTGCCCTCCAGAGTAGTCTCTTGGTTAAGTAAGCAAGATGTTCTTCTGTGTCTATTTTATGATCATAACATCATCACACTGGTGGATAAAAATTTTTGTTTCTTATAGAACAATCCACCAGATTAAGCTAAGTCTCTCAGGTAAAGATGATCCCTGTAATTACACTATCTTCAGTTGCTTTACCACTTACAGACATGGGCACGGAGGCCTCCTGCATTAATATAATCCAAAATACATTACTTTGAAATAGCTTGTTGTCACACTAATATAATTATGTGAGTCTTAATTCTCAGTTATGCTTTTTGTTCATAAGTGTGTGGCTTGGAAAATTCTGGTTCTTGGACTGTTACCATTAATTACTTGTCATTTGCTTTTCGTGAACTTCATTGAGAGTGAAAATTGTTGATCCCAGCATGAAGAAGACAGAGATCTTTTTTCAAGGTTGTTTCAAGGGCTGCTTATTTGTTTAGGGTTTTTTTGGTAAAAGTTGTTACGTCAACCTAGGCCAACCTTAACTAAGCACCACTTCATCATCCTTTATCAAAGAACTATTCATGCAACTCAGCAATGCTTTTTTGTAAATGACTGTGAGACCTCATTTAGATTTTTAATAAACAGTCACATTCTAATGAGGTCTTCATAAAACTGACTAAATATGTTTAGAAATCATTAGCTTAAATTATCAGTACAAAAGTCTCCTTAGGGAGCCCTGCAGATTTTGTGATAAGACTTCTGGCAGATGGATTAGTGTAACAGCGCAAGCTAGTTCTGAATTTCCACACAACCGGTGTAAATGTGAGTGACTGGGTAACAGGCTACTAGATAAAGAGCTAAATGTCCCTCAGGTGGGTTCATTAAAGAGAGAAAACAATCAAAACACATTTCAGTGCCATTTAAATACCAGGTGCACAGCAGTCTGCAGGTGCCAGAAACACTGACAAGGGTCCCTTGCTGGAACACACAAGAGCTTAAAGGGATGCGTGGTTCTGACAAGTGTACCTCAGATAATGACAGATATTGGCAGATGTACCCGGACCCTGCTGGAGGGTAATGCGGGGACTGAGTCATTTGCAGCAGGTGCCTGCATTAGGGACAGCCTCATGGTGATTCCTCCAGCAGCAATTAAAACAGTCCTGATGCATAATGCTCCAGGGCAAGAAGCAAGTTCCTAGCACTGATTTAATGACTATCCAGCCAGTCCTGGTAAACAAATACACATACGCCCCCTCAATGATTAATTCATATAGGCCGTACTCTGTGTGGCAAGCACGTTAAATTTTGAAAATTCCTCTTTCCTGAAAATGCAGAAGAATTTTCCTCCTTGGCATACAATGGGTCAACACAGTTAAAAAATAAAAATAATAAACCCCTGTAAATCTTATACCAGTGATAGCAATTGAAATAGAAAACCTCAAGTTTGGGAAGGTTATAAAGTTTGACCTACAGGAATGCTACCAAAAGGTCCATTAAAATCATTACTACTCAAGGTGGCACAGAGCTTGTGTTAAGGGTCGCAGGACAGATGGTGTGTTTGTAATCTGCCTCCTTGTTGCTGATGATTCCAGCCCTGGGAGTGGCACAAAAATACCAATGGAGGAGTGACTGCATTGTTCTGTGGCTCGTACAATTTCATTTCCATTAAAAGCTCATTTCAATTTCTGCTCTCTGATCTCACCTGTGCTGGCCTCCAGAGAAAGTGAGAACAAAGTCATTTCTACCACTGCCAGAAACAACAAAGCCGCAGATCTGTATCCCACTAGGACTCTTGCACCCTGAAGTAATCTCCACGGTGGCACAAACCATTACTTGCTGCTGTGGGAATGTGCTGTGCACCTAAATGCTGTGAGCGGAGGCTGCCAACACTGGCACCAAGACTGGTGTCTCCCTTGCTGACATTCGACAGTTCACTCTAATTGGCCCTTCCAAATACTGACTTTGGGAAAACAGTATGTGGTTTCATGCAGAATGCTGTTTTTGCTCTCAGGCTTGTTTATTCATACCCTGAAAACATCCCTTTTTAAGTTGCTAGCTTGGGTACTTATGAATGTGTATAAAGCTTTAACAAAGAGGTTTGCTGGAGAGCTCCCTATTCTTACAAATCCATCCGTTTTGAATTGATACGTGACCATCCAGCTATTTCTACCTTCTTCCTCACTCAAGGGACTGCATTTTTAAAGCGGCCTCCATGATCCCTCTTTGTCTCTGCAATTAGTTGTACATGTGTTCCTGCAGCAGGTGTTAATTGCAGTCACAATCCCCATCTTTTTTACATCTAAAAATAATACTGGCACCTGATCTGTTAGCAGGCTTGAGCACACAGATATCTACATGTTAGGATTTATATTATCAGTTCACAAAGGACATACGGAAGAATAAACTGAGATTGTAAAACTGGACTTGCTAAAAAGGACTTTAACTCACACCACATAAACAGTGCTCTCTCTCTTCTAATGCAAATGCCACAGGGCAGAGGGGGTATCAGACAGTCCACCAGTGAGAAATTAAAAACATCTCTTAAAACCGTGCAGCTCAAACCGAGATGTGTGCACTTGCCTTCTTATTTCAACACTTCGATTTACAATAATTGCAGTAGTTCCCATAAAAGCAGTGGGGTTTTTTTCATACCAAATAAAAGCTATATTCCAAATTCCCAAGCAAATTTTCATGAAAAAAACATCCCAGATGAGAACTAAGACAGCAGTACACAGACAAAGCAGTAAATGAAAAGACTCGGTTATTGACAGTTGTGAGAAACAAAGAAAAAGAGAGAAAGGTTCCATTCAATACTTGTTGAAAACAAAATTAGCCATAAAGACTAGAGTAGGAGGCCTACTTTAGAAGTTACGAAGCAAAGAAAGAGAAGTACACAGTATCAATCAGGTAACTCAAGCTTTCCTTTACTATCCAGCTCCTGAACACAACCTCCTCATCAACGAACAGTGCACAAATGTGCATTTTTTTCTGTTTTAGTCCAGAAGTCTTACAGGAAGGAAAAGCCAAACAAACCAAATCAATTTAGACAAATATACCAAGAAACAATTTTACAGTTTAACTACTTTTCTCAGACATCTGTTTCAGAATGACTCCCCCTTAGCCTCCCTTAAAAAAAATAGAGATGATTCCATACTTTGTTCTGCAACAAATTCACAGATTTTCTTAAGAGAAATGGTGTATCTGAGATATATACAAAGATACCTCCCCTCTTTGTCAGTCTTTCCAGACTCTGCTGTACAGAATGCAGCTTTATCAGTTACTTTTTCATTGTGCTAATGTTATCAAAGCCAAGCATCCAAGGCATGTTTAAAAATAATTGATAATGAACCTCTCAGCACAGGCAGTCATACATATTTTATGTGCTATACTTAGTATGTAAGCACCTTGTTGGTCTGTTATTCAATTTCAAAAAGCAAACACCTTGGACGTCTTTCATCTTTTTAAGTACAAAAATCACTTACCCTTCCCACTTCTACGAGATTAGTAACCATGATTATGCTGGCTGTGTTTTCATGCCATACCATTCTCCAGAAGTCATATATTGTCTCCTGCATTGGTCCTGAAACAATAAATCAAATGAAAGGTTACCATCTGAAAGTCTCATGATTGGAAGCTTGTCTCTGGGGAACTTTGTGAAACCGTGACTATACACATATATTCATATCACTATCATCATATTTTTCATTTAGGGTCGGTCAATTTCTTTCCTGTCATCCTACCTATCTGCATTTAAGTATTTTTCTCCTGAAATAGTGTTCTGAAAGAAAGTTAGTTCTCCAGCACTTAGGTATTTATCTCCATAATACCCAGAAGTGGAATTTTAAGAAAGGGGTAACATCACTCTTTCTTTTAGCAATTGCATGATAACCTAGGGAAGGTGTATTTGGAATGAAATGAGCCTCAATGGACTATGTGGCCTTTCCTAGTTTCTAATATTTTTCTTAGTATACACTATCCATCAAATTAGCCCAGCTCCTAAATTGTAGTTCCTGAAGTGAGACAGAAGTTATAGTTTCTTTGCTGCAGTATATCACTTTGCAAAACAGAGGGGAAAGCAGCAAAGAAACCTGATGTGCCAGGGCAGTGTGTCCTCTGCCATGGTTTCCCCAACAACCTGTGTGCTTCTGTTCATGAACACACAGGGCTGCCTCCAGCATCAGGCTGAAGCTGGGTACCAGCCCACAGGAAATGCTACAGAAATGTAAAATGTTGAGAAAAAACACATCTCTTTGCGTGTACCTGGTCCTGTCTGTTTGCAGCCTACATGTCTTACCCAAGACGCTTGGTGTGCCACCCCAATTTTAAATCAGGGCTTTAAAATCACTGAGTCAATAAGAGTAAACAATATAAACTATAAGCTTAACATCCATACTGAATCCATTACTGAACTGTCACACTGCAGTAAACAATTAGGGGCTTATTTAGAGGAATGACTTAAATCAGCTAATTGGAGAACAAATGGATAATGTATTGGCCTAAATGCTCCTCTAGCAAAGAAGCCAACACTTTTCAAGCATTACAAAACCATACATTGACAGATTTGGGCAGTTTGGCACCCATGTTTTGGTTCTTTGAGCTCCGTTTGAAAATAAAGTCTTCACTCTGAAATCAAGTATTTAGTGGAAAATGTAGTAATATATTATTACTGTATTGTCATGGAAGAGGGCTTGGACCAGATGGTATTTAAAGATCCCTTCCATTCCAAACCATTTGGTGACTTTGTGACTCTGTGATATTATAGGCAAGCCAAAACCAACTCACTAGGCAAAAAACATCACAGTTATGATGTAACTTACTTAAATCTGAAATTTAAGAAAAAGGATCGTAATAGACCAGAACTCTTAAATATTTAAAAATTTTTATTTATTTACATTTAAAGAAGCTATGCATTCTCCCCCTTATTTTATCTGTCTTTAAAATTGACGATATATTATGACTTATAGTTTTCGTTTCCTTATAGGTTTCCTTGAATTGCTTTCATTTTTCATGTAACAGGAGAAAAACCATTTAAAACAATAGGAAGCTAGGACTGTTAGAACACAAGAAATGTCGGAAGGTCTTAAAAGTAGAATTAACAGCAGAATCTAAAACTACAGTTTCTGAAATTACTAAATTCAAGCTGATGTTATGGCTGCAAAACTGAACACCTTTCTTTTCTTCTTTTAATTAACAACACAGAACAGGTGATACTTATGTGAGATTTCATTCTGAATTACAACAAGAGTTTAATCACTCTCCATCACATGGAAATTTACAGCAAGTATTTCACTTCTACCTAAGTGTCCTGGATATGTAATATAGTCATGGTCCAAGTGCAATTTTGAATGTCCCAGTAATATAATTAGTATATATTATAGTGAAAGTTTAGCTTGTTTCTGTTTTAATATTCTCAGATTCAATGTTAATTCTTTGGCAATTAAAGTCACGACAGCACTGGAAAGGTTTTGTGCCAGACTCTCCTACTGATATAAGGATGCAGAGTATTCTACTCACTGTAGGAAAATACTATCTCTGTATAGCTTCTTCCTTCCTCTCAAATCTGAAACAAATATTTAGCTAAATTACTACTGCTATTATCTTTCAAGGAGCTTAGCTAAAAGTAGGATTAAGGAAATGTGGTTTTCCACAGAGTAGTGTCCTGGAAGAAGTCTGCAAGTTCATGACACATTATTAATATTATGCTTGATCAAGGACAAAAAAGTAACAACACTATTGCTTCAAGACTCCTGGTTTAACGGAGAAAATCTAGATGGCTCCTAGACTGCATTGTCTCCATGGGACTGTGAGATGTTTCAAGAAATCTAATCTGAGTGTATTTTTGGTAATGCTGTTGGAAAGGTATGAAAAGATCTGTCTTCACAGGTCTCATCCCCTTGCAAGAAGCCAGAATCTTAGAGGAGCTGAGGGGCGATGTAGCAAGTTTCTTTATGTATTAATTCAGTTTTCTTTCCCACAGATTCACTTGAGATACAAGACAGTTGGGCCCTACATTGAAACAGTCATTTCTTTTTGACAGCACTGGGATAACCTGCAACAATTTAATCCTGATTTGTTTTTCCTACAGACTGCATAATTTGTGTTGTGATTTAAAGATTCCTACATTTCAAATCCAGAAACCACAAATTACAACTGGGAAGAGCTCCTAAACACTAATTTATTCCTGTAGATTTTGGATTTGTCATTCTCTACAAAGAAAAAAAGATGATAAATTATAAGAAAAATAAATCTTTAGGGAAAGTAATGGCTTTTTTCAGGCCAGAGAAAGAGCTGAACTATGACAAGTCTTTCAAGCTTGATTCCAAGTGCACTTCCAGAAGAAATGTCCTATTCTGCAGTGCAGATTATGCTCTTCTCAATCTTACCACCCAAATAAGACAATCGTAATTAAAAGTGCTTGACAGGATTTCCTAGTCTCCTTTCATATTCTCACATGCTTTCTTGCTTTTCCACTCCAATTCTTACATGTAGCCTCCAAACTTCTTTCACGTTTACGACACCGAAAGAAAAAACCCCTCCCCAAAACCTACCTTAAAGTATCAGAAAGTAATTTTTCTATATCCCATTTTTCTTTTCTTCTTGACATTTTAGAAAGTATTTTCTGACATATGAATAAATTATTACTTGTCTCCATCGAGAATTGAAAAGCATTAGAGGCTAGGTAGGGTTGTGGGATTTATTGTCCTGAAGAACGGAACAATTTGATTCCAGAGACTCGTGGCAAGGGGAGAAAGAGCCTATAACTGTTCTAAGCATCAACTTAACAGATGTGTGCACAATAGGCAGAAAGGTTATTCTCAGCAGTTGCCCCCTTGCAGGAGAAGGTCTGAAGAGAAGGTACTGTGCTACCCGACAGAAAGCCCGCAGCGCACCCCATTAACTCCACAATACAGTACTTGGTATCAAAAATCTCTGCTGTGAAAAAAAAGAGGTCAGCGACACACTGCAACCAGAAGATGAAAAGCAAAGGAAAATAAGAAAAAGAAATCAACCCTCCAAACCCCTAGCTAATTAAATGCATTATTGAAAAAACTCAACAGAAACGATTGGTTGTATATATTACAACCATTGGTTCTATCACCAGCAGTAGTTAGTTGCTGCTCTGGGAACAAAAACATATTAGGAAATGGAACATAACACAGCTTTTAAGAATGGTTTAGACTCTTTAAAGCTGCTTTTGTAACCAGAGTTTTCTAGAGCCTCTATTTCTGCTTGCTATTGTGAGACCCACTTCTAACAACTGGTATTGCTACTGGAGTATGTGATCAATTTGAATGTGATGAACTAGCCCAGAATATAGGAATATGTGTTCAGATGTAAGGAATAAAGCAAGCACACAAAGAAACAAGTAAAGCCTGAGTCCTGAAGCATACGTAGCACTTACTCACACAGAACTTTTTAATCTATGGGTCATTTTTCAATTTCTAGATAAGCAAGCAGCTTAGACGAGGAACAAACAGCTTCTAAAATATTTTTCTAGCACAGAATGTCAAATCCACAAGCTAACATTTGGTCCACCTGAGACCAAGTTCAGTGATAGATATTAAAGCTAGAAATGTGCAGAAAATGAACAGATACCCTTAAGCTCCAAAGGCTCTCCAGGGACAGTGCATAGGCAGTGGGAGCTATAAATATGTGCTGATCGAGGCAGGGGACTGACAAGATGCAAGACTTATACCTGCAGCAGTTAAATTCATCTTGAAAAGAGAGCAAAAATACGCCTTACAGTGAGTAGACGCAACCACACCACATGAGGAGGTGATTATAAAATGGTCCCTTCACCTACTGGTTACTGCAGTTTCTGGTAGCAATGATAACTGCCTCCACTTTTTACTGAAGCAAAACCTGCTGCTTGCTGCTGTGACTGCCTACAGCTTGACTACTGAAAGACACTTAGCTAATATGCCTGCTTAGAGGGAGCTGCATTTCAGCCCTCATTCTTTTACTATTTATGTTCCCTTCAAAATGAGCTTGAGATACAGTGAGTGTTTTCTTATTACGAGATATGGCTGCACGGCAACAACAATAACAACAAAAGCCCAAAAGCAATGATTCCCTTTGCAACTACAGTGTCAAAAAACCCCAAACCCACTATGTAGCAGAAATGGTCTAAAATACACTCAAAAGCATAAAACCAGAGGGGAATAAAATATTGGGAGAGGAGACTACAATCTAGTAGATTAAAAAGTTCAAGAACTCTTGTTTTCCTAATAAACCTTCTGGGACAGATGTATCTGTTAGTAGGATAACTTATTTCACAGGAGGAAGCAAAATTTCAAACTTGCACTGCCAGTCCACAGATCTGATAATCCATAAGCAGATGTTATTTTCTCTTTTAACCATGCTAGAATTTGGAGGTAAATACCCTTTCAGAAAAAGGTATGTAATAAACTGCAGCTAATAGTCACTTTGCACTATAAATATCTCTGACTGCAGGCAAGAGAACATCTCCCGTAACTGGAATATGTTTTTTCCCTACTCAGTAAGGCAATGTGCCCAAGATTTTACCAACAGGAATTTGCAGGTGCATCATTATGTGACGAAGTTTTTATGGCTGTTCAGTTCTGTTAGTCTCCTAATTACCTCATGGGAAGCTCATCACTGGTCAGCAGCTTTGCAAACCTGGACACCTCCTTAGGTGACCAGGCGTAGGCTAAGGAGTCTTAAGATTGAACTCTACTTTTTCATAAAGTACCCTGTCTTCATCTTTCTATCTAAAATAGTCAGCTTACTATGAAGTAAAGGAACAGATCCCAGTTGTGCTGACTTAGCCAACTTGCAAGATAAACTGCTGGTTCAGTATTTTTTTATAATTCCATGGCCACACAGCAGTACAGCTGTTGCTGAATCATCTTCACCTTCCCAAATGAGCAGGTTCCTGGATGGAAGGTACTTTGAAGATCTGATCAGTTGCTGATACTCTGATTTTTCAGGAGCAGTCTTCACCATATGCTTGCTGAATAGTTATGGTAGCATGCGCTGAACTTTCACTCATGCTTCCAGGAGTTCTTAAGGGTTTAATGCCTCCATGAAGTCCAGAACAAAACTCTGCTATAAAAACTTCAAAAACTCAGACAAAGATTACGCAGTCTTTTCTCTCTCAAAATAGGTCTAGATATTTGTTTTCTACTGTAACACATACACTTAAATTAACTTTAAAGGTTTACACAAGAGCATTTTCATAGGCACAGTATGTGTGCTCCTATTATATGAACAATTTTGGTATCTGAGATAAAGCTGTAGTCAAGATATCACTACACCATATGGGTCCACTGCTCACCACTAGCTATCAAAATGCACATAGATCAGTCTTCTGTGTTTTTAGGTCTCCAGAAAATAATGAGGTCACATAACCTGGAAGTCTTCTAAATGCTTTAATAAAGTCCTCCCAAGTCTGTGCCAGAAACTACAACAGCACTGTGGGTAAAAGGTACCCCAGTGCCATTCACCTGTTCACTTTTACTGAAGTCTCCTCCAGGCCTATCACTGTAACAATTAGCACACTAAAAAGCAACAGACATTTGTACTGGCAAATCTTGGCCACTAATGCTTCAGTGTTATTTATTAATTGCTAGTTTCTACCTGTCATGCACATTTTATGTACTAAAGAATCTCAATGAAATAAATAAAACCCTTGTAATGAGCTGAAAAAACGTTTTTGCTTTTACCCCTTTATTTAATTTGAATACATATTTAATTCCAGTGTTGAGTGTGATGACATTTGAAAAGCACTTTCTAACTTTAGCCTTACAACTATTAATTATTACATAACATTCAGCAGTGCTATATTGTAATTATACAACTATGCTGGATTTCCTGATAAAATCTTCCTACAAATGTCTCTTGCCTTGGAAAAAATATAAATAAACAAAGTTGTGGATGGCTTACCAACAAGGCTGGTTCCCTATAGGTATGTTAGACCAGCAAGGAAGCCTGAGGCTATGGCTACTCTCCTGTGAGGTATGGAAAAATCCTCTGCCTCAGTCTTAGACCTTATTTTAACAATTCTTCCATCATAGTAGATTCAGAGATTGCAGAGTGAGAAGCCACTTGCTTGCAGAGGCAGTAATGAACTCATAGTCAGGTAAGAAAAGATACCATTCTGTAAGCAAAAATTCTGCTAGAACTTAATTCAGAAGCAAACAAAATTGTTTGTTTTCTCCTAACACTAGTTTTGACCCAGGCTTCAGAACATACCATGCATATCAAATATATCTGAGTTGCAGCCAGTCCACCATTTCCTTTTTTTGGCCTTTTACAATATACCACCTTACAATGCCTACCCCCCAAGAAAACAGTATGCAGCAACACTGTTCCACAGTAAGTCACCTCAGCTATACTCAAGTGGGTTAATCAGGACTGAGATATGAATTTAAAATGTGCTTTTCATTATTTCCTTACTTAGACGGATTGTCAATAAGAAACAGATCTGACTGAATCCTGTTAGTTTGACATTTCCGGAAAGTGCTGCTTATAAAGCAAGCTGAAATGCTTTATTGGGACAAATCCTGCCCAGTGCAGCTACTGGCAACATAGAGGCTTTCTACTGTATCCTTTGCTCTGGAAAAACACAGCTTTCTCTCATTACCAGCCAAGGGATAGCACAGTGAATAGTAATTGGCTGATTTTCAAGCACAAACTGAATCCTACCTGCATCAAGCTAGCCAGTCAGCCAGCCCTGCTGCCTGCACGCTGCTATATGTGAAAATTGGCTTTCACAAAATGAAATGTTCAAAGTGCTTTCAAGTCCCATTAGCTTTCAACAAGGCTTAGATTACTAAGTGACTGAGGAGCATGTGGAAATTTTATGTATAGATCCCACGAGACTGACCAGGGCTTTGACTGGCTTTCTATACCACCTACTCCTGTATTTAAGGAATCAGCACTAGACTTCTTAGAGGAAGAAGAGGATAAGATTGACCTGTAAATTCTCCATCTATTTCCAAAAATAAAAAGAAAATAAAAACATTGCTATTTACAATGTACAGTAGTGGGGAGCCAGAGTCTCACTGTTTAATGAAAAAATGCAAGTATTTCACAGACAGCTAAAATAAAAAAACCCTTCATTCTGAATTCCCAGTTTAATATAGAGATACTTAAAAATATATATCCTTTGAGCAATGACAAAACTGATTACCCAAGAGATTTTCTTCTTTAAAATTGCTCATTTCATAAAACTAGATAATCATTTTGACAATGCATATTTTCTAAGTGTATGTATATTCACATATACATCAACTGTTGGCCAGAGCTGGAACATTTCTCTTGCTGGCATTTCCTCTGATCCTATTCTGCAGTGATTCTGTGGCTAGTCAGATGGGAGAATGTGGTATTTATTCTCTGGAATATAATTGGGCATTTTCTTTATTGATACAGATCTAACAGGGCTGGAACAGTGCCCATCTCAAAGCATTATTTTGTCTGCATTATGGCACCGTGTAGAAACCCCAGTCTGGGACTGGAGCTCCGCTGTAGCAGAAGTGCATCACATATTAAATGCCCATCAATACACAAAAGGTGTTAAGTTATAAGAAGCCAAACACACCTTGAAAGACAACAGAAGCAAGGTAGGGTTTGCATGAACTGAACAGTTTTGGTAGAATATACAGCAACCACAACATGACAGCTTCTACCATTCCTGAATAATCTTACCTGTTCCATGTTAGTATTTCCACCATGTTCAGAAACAAGTCATTGCTCCACTTATTTTAAAGTCTGAGACCACACTTTATTTGTGCACTCTTGACAGGTGCTGTTTAAGACATTTTTATACCACTACAGCTAATGCTGCCAGCTAAGTTTCCACCTAATAAAGCGTTACACACTTATTGATTGACATTTCTCCATGGCTAGATTTCCAATACTAGCCCAGTTTGTTCTATTTGAACGAAATAAAATGAAAATGTCATATGGTTTCCCAAAGAATAAATAGCACATTTCCACAACACCTTTTGACTACTCACAGAAGTACTGCTGACTGGTAACAGAGGAACTGGCAGCATCAGGAATTGTCCAGATTTAAACAGTTAGCCTGAGATGAGACAAAGCTGAATGCAATAAAAGCTGTGTACATATGTGTACATAGTACTACTGTCCATGTATGTACCCCTATGCTGCGCAAGAAAGCTGCTTTTTCTGATCTTAACTGCAGGAAACTAAAAAAAAAAACCGCATCAGAACAGTGTAGTTGTAGTTCAGTGTCGTTCATCCAGTATAACAGAAAAACTCTTTCTTTCATATAATTTGCTTGCCCCACAGCAGAGATGTTACATGGTCTGTTCCTCTCATTAACATTTACTCAGATTGGGTAAATCCAGTGTCCTCCAAATTCTGAATTACATGTAGCACTCCTGGGGGTTAAAAATTCCTTAGTGAGCCTTATGTGGGATACCCGAATAATGCCAGAGCCTTGAATCTTTACCTTGCAGCTTTTAAGGCAGCACTGCTGGACAGTGGCTTGCAGGAAGTGTGCTTCAGTTTTTTCTTCTATGAAACAGGAAAGCTTTGAATGATGTAATTGTAACTAGAGGCCTTGATGTATTTTCTGGTGGAGTGTACTGGCTACAGAGAAGTAGATCTCACTCACACATGGACCTTCTTTCTCTCTATGCACTCCAGACATTTTAGTTGTTTAATTACAGTCAAACATGTTGGAAGAACGATAGGTGACTCATCTGGGAACCTGAGATATAGGTATGAACACGTTCAGATGAAACAGCAACAAGAGGTCTTGGCTCTCTGCCTGAGGTCACAGCTCTGACTGAAGGCTTATTCCAGGAGGCTTGAGACCGTGCTTCAAACCTGAACTGTCTTTGTCAAAGCAGTCCAGCAGAAAGTTTCAGTTGCTGAATCAGTGTTTTCCACTAAGAAAGCTGTTTATGTTTCTAATTTGTGCATTCTTCTCAATAAGCATGATTTGCATCATGGAAATATGAATACCTATTAATCACTCATTCTAAATAGCTCATCTGAGTTTGGAAAGACTAACACATACAGAATTTTTTCTGTAAAAAACATGCTGCATCTAACATTTCCAAAACAAAAATCTTAAGTAATTGACTTGTTGGACTGGGTTCTTCATATCAACTTGTAATGCAGAATCAATTTTGATGATGGATGAGAAGTTTAAGATCATTTTATCCCCTTCAGTAGAAGGTTCCTTAGGGAATGGACAAAAGAACCTAATTAGTCTTTTGCATTTCTACTTTCTATTTCCATGTTGAGTCAATCATAAGCATCAGGATGTAATAAAATCATCACTATTCTCTAGTTCAAAAATACGAGTTCATTTTGGCTACTTGTTTCTTTTATTCTTCCCCAAGGACCCTATTGTGAAGGAATGTTGCTCATGCATGTGAGTAAGATATTCAGATGCTGTATTTTTTAAACTTGTACTGGGAGTTTAAGTGCATTAACATGAACACTTTACCTAGATGAACAAACAAGATAATTTAGTCTACATTAAAGCATAAGTAAAAATGCTAGAAAAAACCTCTGTCATAATTTATTGTCCTGATAAGTATCTCATGAGTGAGACATATCACTCACATTATATTTTTATATTTAAGGGTAGAGAACATTGGTACATTTATTTCTTCCTCACAGAAATAGTGAGCATCAAACAACTATTAGACAGAGCAAGATATGTACAAAATTCATTAAAAACAAACGTGTATTGGATATTTTTCCTTTTAATGTCAAGATAATTATGGTTAAAAATAAAATCTGCATCACAAAAAATTCAGCACTATTATTTGTTGTTATTTTTGGGGACCACCTGGTTATTTTCACCACTTCAAGTAGGAAAGGGCAATGTTAACGTTTTAATTCTGTTCTTTCATTATATTTAATGGGAGACTGCAGTATTTGATATACACTGTAAACAAGGAATACTATTCTAACATGCCAAGTGTATTTGTGCTTAGTACAGACACAATACTCAAGCATGCTTGCAGCAGAATGAGATTTAGCAGCACCAGAGGGAATCTCCACAGTCTACATCTGAATATGCAACTGCATGGAAGACTACAGAGAGAGAGGGAAAGAAATTAATCCAATAAGCCAGTATCTTTTCTTGTTTTCAAAGGCAGTGCTTCAAAATCACCCGGACTGTCATGTGCATTGGTGGCCATATCAATATAGAGATTTCAGTTGCCACCAAAGAATATGTAAGAGAGAAAAGATGTCAGATTTCAAAGATTTGGATATGGTCACAAGACAAAAAACCCCCCAAACCCAGCAACAACAACAACAACAACAACAACAAAACCAACCAACAAACAAACAAAACCCCCCATCCCCCCAAAAAAAACCATCCCAAAACCTCCAAACTCCAAAAAAACAAAAAAACCCAAAAAGCCCTGCCTTATTTGTTTCTTGATACATTTGTTTCTGAAATACATTCTGTTTTCTGCACTTCTTTTTTTCTAGCAGATGAGAAGACCAAAAGCCCTCTTCCTCCAGACTGCTGAAGACCATCTGGTAAATAAACTTCACAGAGAAAAAGATGCTTTGACTACGTGATTTTTCTGACAAACTGCATTTCTCTGCCTCTTTTCTGCTTTAGCATTAGGCTTCACTGATTAACAGGTGTGTTAACAGTACTCTGTCAAGGGTGCTAGGTACCCTCCCCATCAAGCCCAATTTATGGCTGATTCTTTGTGTAACATGGAAAACTTCTCATCACACATCAGCTTTTCATAATTTGCCTTCCCCTAAAATACAGACATGCAGGTGAATTTGTAAGGCTGATGCTGTATACATCATCCTTGGACAAAAAATGTATTCTTGTGCATAATATAGACAATTAGGAGTCTGATCAACACTAATAGATGGTCACCTTTATAATGTTCTTTTCTGAAAGTGTTTGGTTCACAAGGATGGTGTGTTCAGCTTTAGAATTTCAGAAAAAGGATAACTTCCTTGTTTGCAGCATATATTTTATAGTCACATTCTTTAAAGAGGACCAATATATTACTTTTCACACAATCTTCTATTTTCAACATTACAACTTTGAAACATTTCCTTTTGTCTGATTTGCCTCTAACTGTTTACCGCAGACTCTCATTTCTCTTACTTCTTTATTCTGATACGCAAAGATCTGTTGTAACTTTTCTAGTCTGATTTTCACAACAGAGAAATCAAATCAGTATCTGTGTTTGAGACAGAGATCTATATATGCTCAGAAGTCCTTTATATCTGATTTACTGCAGCTCAGGCTGTGTGGGGGAGAGGATAGGAAGAACTGATTTTTCTTCCTCTGTGGCTTTGACAATGGACTACAGAAAAATCATCATTTTCTCAAACTTGTTTCACAAGCCACATTGACAAGAAAGTGAAAGAACAGCCTGCATGGGATTTAGGAATTTATGCTGGTAAATAAATATTAAATAACTATTTTTATAGTATCTAGAGCTTTTTTGTACTTTCAGAGTATTTCCAAAGGTATATGAAGTGTGGGCATGCATTCCATGCAAAATGTAGCCACATGTCAAGAATGCAAGTGCCTTCACCTAGCAATGAACTTAGCAGCAGCTTTCTGACACTGCTCCTGTTTCACTTGGTCTATACACAAAGCTTCAGGGAGAGGACACACTGCAACAAAACCTAAGTCAACTCTGTATGTATTAGAAAACTATGCTAGCTCTGCATTTACAGCCTTCCACCTGCATGGGGTGTCTCGTTCCCTGCACAAACAAAACTACCACACAGCCGACTACAACAAAGATGAATAGAAAAATACAGAAATCATGAAAATGGTGAAAGATAGCTGTTCTGACAGTTATCACTAAAACCTCCTATTACAAATGAAGAGGCAGATAGAAACTCTGGTATTCACATGCACCATAAAGTGGCAACTTTTAAAAAGTGTTGACTTTGATGGTTACTAGTTTTTAGTACATACTGTTTCTTTTTGTCCTCCACACTAGTAAAGGTACCAATTTTTAACATACGCAAATGTAATTGTTATCACAAGTCCTTGGTGGGTAATGGTAGCAAGAGAGCTAAGGGAATTTACCAGATGGCTTCACAGTATAATCTGGAGATGTCACTTTCATATGTAAAGGGTCTACCTTCTGTGTGTGTTTGGGTAGGGGCAAAAAGTAACTTCTCTGGCGTTTGTCACCACTATTGCAAAACAGGTGAACGGGGTTCTACAAAGCCTTGCCTTTTCAAAGGGGGGCTTAGAATGGGCTCATCTCTCTGACTGAAGACAGATGACTTCAACCACCTTTTTAACGTTTTGAAGATTAAGAAGTAAAGAACAGCATCAAACACAGTTGAATCTTCAAGATTAATACAGGTACATAGAATTCAATCACTTTGTATATATATCAGGAAAACAGCCTGGTTGTTTTCAGTCCCACATCCTGCAAAAAATGACAGCATCTATAAAACTGAAAAATTGTGGACAACTATTTTGCCTTGCTGTTATTCAGATATCCCTGAAGTAATTTCAAACGTTAATAATCATCTGGAGACTAAAACCATAGAAGCAAAAGTTTCTTTGTAAAGAGAAGTGTGGAGTTTCCAGACTGCTGTAGTTGTAACAACTTTTGGCGACATAAAAACAAAAAAACATGCCAAGGAAGTTATGGGTATTGTTATTCAATGCACTATTTCTGCTTCAGATGTCTTAAAGGGAAGTTTCAGTTTGAAAAGAAATGTGTTTTTGTTTCTGAAAACCCTTATTAAAATGTTCACACAGCACGTATAGTTGTGTGTGGAAGAAAGACAAGTATTTTGCAGAAAAGAGAAGGAATATGAAAGGGGTTATTAGAGTGGCAAGTTTATGCTGTTGGTAGTGAAGACTGTAAACATTTTCCTTGTAAATATTTATTTTCAAAAGTTTCTAACTTATTCCTAAAAAACTCCTCCTGACTGAAACTTGACTTGATGTCTGTCTCCATAATGAGCAATACAGAAAGCAATTTAGCATCTGCTTTACAACTGGATACAGAGAAAAACTAAGAGGTTGAAAGGCTACACTGCACCATTGTATCTAAAATTGTTTTATTTTCAAGAGTAACTTTTTACAGTCATTAATATAGGCTCTGAAGTACTTCCACAAAACATCTCAGATCCGGCTCCTCTGCATGCTGCAGCAAGCAGAGACAATCTGAACTGTGGGGAGCATTCAAAAGTCTGAGATGCACAAAAGAACGTACTTTATATATGAAGACATACATCTAGCATGTGAGTGTCTGCTGTTTCACACATGATTGACCTCCTTGAAAACCAGCCCTGGTGGAAATGGCCATGAGTGATGCTGTAGAACTGTGTTAACATTCATTTGTCACTCATCATTTACAGTTGCTGGTGCTGTGGAGGAGGAAGCATCCAAAGCCCTTGATAGAGACTTGCTAAAAGAAGCTACAACACAGCTCAGTAAACTACCTGAGTTTCAGGAGACACAGAACAAGTACATACACACCCAATTATTTATTCCTGCTCAGTAATCAAGGTGAGACATGCTAGATCAGAAGTTGTACAATAATCAGAGCATCCAGCAGTGTGTGTGTGAGAATAAGCACTGTATTCAACGTAATGCTCTCATGGAAGGACCTGGTTAAAATTCATTGATTACCTAACTCCTGTGAAAAAATAACCCTTAGCTGCAAGTAAATTGAACAGATCATACAAGAGCTCAATATTCTCCTATAAAAAGAAGAATTATATCCATGGGAACAAGGAATATATAAAGCAAAATAACGAGTTTTAAATTGCACCAGCCTGCTGGTTCTGCATGACCCAATATGCTGGCTTTTGACGAGGGATTCTTTTTAATCATGGTGACTCAGGTGTGGATGCCATCTGTTGATGCCAATTACAGCAGATCACCAGAAGTCTTTATTAGCTGTAAATTCAGTCTACCACTCACATTATACTTATCACATAAAGGAAAATTGATATTAATTTTGTAATTGAAATGGCACACCCTGAATGTACTACTCTTAAAAGCTGAAGTAAAATTATTTTTGATTTTTAGTTGAGAAAGCCTCCATTAAGAAATTATTTTAAAAAATGTTTCCTCCCATAATTCAAGGTAGCAGCAGGATGCTATGAATGCCAAGGTGGAAAGCTACCAGTCTGCATGTCAGACTCTGGTTAGTATGGAAGACAGTAACACTTCAATAAACAGGTGATTAGGCAGCTCCCAGCTCTGTTAAAAGCAGATTGGTAGTCTATTACAAACTGATTAAATTTGCCACTTCTTCACTTCAAACAATTATATTTGCTCATTAACACTTGATATGTTGAATGCAGCTTAAGAACATAGGAAAATTAAATATCAATCATTCTAACTCCTCAGAGATTTAAAACTGACTCACATAATGATATTTTCCTTCAAAGAACAATAGGCATGTGCACCTGTGAAAGCTGCTGTGGAGGAGAAAAGGGAGAATGGGAAAAGTTATTTAAAGACTGGGAGAAGTAGATATCAAGGGAATTAAACATGCAGCTTAACTGTTGTGCTGCATGATGTATTCATACATATCTGATGAAAGTGTGCTCTAAAACAGAGCACGAACATTGCTGGCTGCACTGCAAGCTGTGGCACATGACAGGCTTATTAGTAAGGCAGACATAGAACAGAATCATAGAATATCCTGGGACCCACAAGGATCATTGAGTCACACTCCTGGCCCCGCACACACCAGCCCGAGAATCACACCATGTGCCTGAGAGTGTTGCTCAAATGCTCCTCGAACGTGATGGGTGGGCAGCAGAAGTGGAAGACGAAGCACATTTAAATGGCTCATATTCTAAGATCACAAATTCTGAAGGTGTAAAACTCTGGTCTAAAAGTGTAATACTGACACTAGTGAAGTGGTTCTAGAAATAACATCTGTGTCCTGCCCCACTGTCATCTGTCACGAAGCAGTACCACATTTGAGACTGTGGAAAGCTCGGTAGAGATATGAAACCTCCCTCTGGTGCAAATGGGGACTGGAGGCAGCAGACTCCGGGATATTTAAAAAACAACTTAAATCACAAGACCCCTTATTTGACATGGCCAACATTTTATCTGCTTTGTTAAAAAAAAATCATTAAAAAGTATTTTATTAAAAGGACCTCTAAATCCAACATATGTTAAGATTATTCTGAGCATACTATACTCAGTACTCCAGCTGAGTCCCTTAAACATCTGTGGGTGGAGCTCAGCTTTTTCAGATCCACGGGCAAATGCAGGAAGCTCTGTCACAGACTACCTATTACAAAAAAGATTCCCTCCAAGCAGTGGAGGAGAAATCAAATTTTCACACAGATGCTATCCAAGCATAGGCAGGAGATTGGCATATTGTTCAATATTGTGACTAAGTAGTCACAGAAGACTCATTCTTCCCATTTGTTCCAGCTCTGAACTTGACCAAAAAAATAAATAAGGACTGCATCAGAATGCGTGAATTATGTCTTTACAGACAAGTACAAATTGAAAATTAATTTATGTGTTGATAAAAGAATAGGCTCTTTTTCTCATGCAAGCTTTTAAATGATGGCCTGTAAAACTGTCTCTGTAGAACCCTGTGATGAATCCTCCTGCCAGTGTTTAAATGTCTTTTGGTCCTCTACCAAAACTTGCTAGCTGAAGAGTTTTGTATTTTAAGGACCCTGAGCCTAGTTATCATTGAAGAGTTAAGAGAACATACATTTTCATGACACTGTTGTCTCTCTGAACAGTTACCAAATATTTCTACCATGACTCATTTCTTTTTTCATGAGTAACATAATGCTGAGTTAACTTCTTTGAAAAAGGATGAATTTTGCTTTTTTACTCAAAGCCTATTTTAACACAAAGGTAAAGGACTGCTTACTTGAAATACCTGAAAATTCAATAATAATTCAGTTTCTTTGTTTCTACCTAAGTGATTGAGTAGACTCTACCTTGGATATTGACTGTGGCAAAAATGCATGTTAGAGAGAATAAACTGCAATTCAAATACCAAAACCTCTTAGCCTCACACAACCAGAAGGAAAAGGTGATAAACTTACCTTGCGTAGCAATGTAATGATTTGGTCTATGATAACCCTAGAATAAATAGAAAGGAAAAAAAATCAGCAGGATGCACCTTAGCTATGTTCCTATGAGTGAAACTTCATTTAGGATAGTATTCAGTAAATGTCACAACGGTACAAATAATGTATTAGATGCAAAGTTCTTTCCATTTGGGGAAGGGCAAGCGAGAAGGGAAACAAAAGCAAATGTGTTTTCTGCAAAATGCTTAAGTTGCAGCCTTGTACATTAGGGACCAGAAGTAATATGTTCTTTCAGTCCCTTGTTGGCTCTGCTGAAAACAAATAGCGTGAAATCCTCTCTAGCCCTCGCAGTTAATGGTATCAGGTGCTGATGGAGTCTGATACACCTACACCTATTGCTATTGACTGCAAAGCCTATCCCTTTTCTAACAGTCAAAAAACGTCAGATTTGCATTCAGCCTGGGGAAGGCAGGAGGGCATGGTGTTCACTCTGCCCATGGTGATTTATTTACGTTTTATTTCTCAACAGAAAAAAGGAGGATAAGTTCTTTGATTAAATCATTTGGTATGAACATACTTTTTCAGGAAGAACATAATACAACTCTGATGACAAGAGCAACTTAATCACAAGTTGGCCAAGCAATAAAGACCAACACTCTATGCATTCTTTGCAACATGGAACAGGTTGCCAAAATGTAATGACAGCATTTTTATAGTATTTGAATTTCTGATGTGATGGGAGTGTCACCAAATGTTTAGATCATGTACAAGTATCCTGATCAATTCAGTTGTAGGAGTGTTAATACTTGAATAATGGTTATGATGCATTGTCAGTCATCAGCAGGAAGAACTTAAGGCTGTAGCAAGCATGCCATTGCAATTTCTTTGTGGAAGAGCAAGGGGAAATGTAGCGATACAGAGTGGGAAAGAATCAAAACAATTGAAGATACTTTGAATATTACAGAAAGAATAATGAATTAAAGAATTGATTTCTTTACATGACATTGAAGTAAAATTTGGAAGTCTATGAACTGAGAAGTGTTTGGAGAGCTACAGAGTGGATTTTTTTCCTGCTATGCGTTACCTAATTCTTAGTGCCTGGGATCAAACACTTCAATTTCCCAGTGAAAAAAAAAAGCATGGGAAAAAATACATCATAACCATTGTGTCTATGATGGTGCCATTCCCTTATTAAAAAGTTATACTGACAGCATGACAACTCTAGTAATAACTGCATGTAAGAGCAAAATTAAAGCTGCTTCTGTAGTAGAAAAAGCAGCGCTTCCAATGGAAACCTGGCTAGCAAGATTATAAACTAATATGCTGTGTTTTGTGGCAGAGTTGTCTTTGGAGGGTGCCTGCAGTCCTCCAAGCTTTGCAATGAAGCCGTCTGCTGAGGATGAGGGAAAGGCTTTTTTGGTTCTCAGGTATTGTTTCTTCTAGGGCCACATTCTCTCCATCCTTTTCTACTCCATAAGTAAAAAAAAAAAACGGTTTCTATGCAGCTATCTATCAGCATTTTATATGCGACTGTATGATCCAAATCTTTACTTCTCACATCTTTTAATATTTTAGAGTAAGATCCAAATCTGACACAAGAACCTACTACTAACCTAAAATGAGAACAATCCTGAATGTTGGAGGAAATGTGAAAGTGAATTCAGATCTAAGTCCCCAGTGTGAACTCTCTTTCCTTTCATGACAGATTACTCCCTTCAGAGATTAGTGTGGCGTCTAACTAAATATATTTCCATATGTGCCTTCACTGCTTGGTGACTGTGCTATACTTTCAAACAGCAAGGGACTGAGCAGAAATCTGAGCTTAGTTTAATGATTCTTGAATGTGCTTATAAACATCAGAAACGGGAGATATGTTCAGAAAGCTCCCTCCGACTTCAGACTGTTACAACTGAAGTACCTACTTTTCTTATATAGCTCTAGTTCCTTCACATTCTGAGAAAAAACATCTGTTACATTCCTGTTTCATAGTAGTAATTAAATTTGAACTGCAAACTGTGACACCATTTTTCAAAGATGTAACTGCTGAACAAGAAATCTTTAGCAGGCAC
Organism: Pachycephala philippinensis; assembly: GCA_013397055.1. NCBI lineage: Eukaryota > Metazoa > Chordata > Aves > Passeriformes > Pachycephala > Pachycephala philippinensis. Next base: position 2,907,357 of record VWZT01004606.1, read on the forward strand.
AATTTCCTATGAAGCAACACTTGTTTTACTTAGCCTAACATCTAGCAGTCCATGTAAACAGTAAAATTACTAACTTTGCTATCCATAGACTTCTGGCTTTAGATAAATAATATTGGCTTTTTAAAGATTTTCAATTCTACTTTTGAGCTCATTCTTTCAACCAAAAACACCTTGTCTCTTAAAGAATTTATTCTAATGTAAAACATTAAGTTAACATGATGCAGAATGAACAAAGAAGCCACTTTCAATAATTAAACAGCCTACATATTTAATGAAATGTCTTGCTTGCATTAGAATTACTGGTTAACAGCTGCAGAATATACTTTGAAGGCGACTTAAAAGTGCAGAGATGACAAGAGACTGCAAATCTCTGCATTAGGCATTACAGAGTTTTGTCACATTAATATGCAAACAGCTTTCTTTTAAATGTGGAATGATGCCAAGCTGTTGACAGAAAGTGAAAATAACATTTTGCTAGCCCATATAACCACCAGCAGGCAAAGTAGCCATACAGTGTTCCTGGCAAGGTTTCAGTCTAGTGGCAGTTGGAGGAAATGACTCATTTAATTTACTGATTGACAAAACCTTTGAGGCTTTTTTCTTCCTTTAGTGCACACCTAGCTTCCAAAGATAGCACTCTCCAGTGCTGAACGATGTTAGCAGCTGATATTAGCTGTGGTATCTATTACAAATTATGAATAATGTGAGAACAGTAAGAGTTCCCTCTTTGACTGAACACAACATTGAGCTTGTTGACTGCACCAGGATACGCACATCGATGTAATTCCCATTGATGTAATCGGAACTTGTTTCTCCTTCAATAGGCTGCAATCTCACTCGAGAATGATCATCTGCAATGGGAACAATGGAGAAGAAAAAAAAAGCAATTAAAGATATATTCAGGGGCAAAGGCTTAATCAAAATATTCCTTTAAAGTCACACTAAAACCTTAGCAATTGCAAGTTCATGCTTATTTTGTTGGTCATGAAAACTGTCTCTACATTTAATTCTCATTTCAGTCATTCATAGGCTTTCCAAATCCCATCTGATTTTCAGTATGAATTTCTTAAATCTTCTAATGTGAAATCCATTACAATTATGATTTTTGCCTTGACATCCCCTGCTTTTGTCAATAAAATAACATTAAGTTGTCACAGGTTTAATAATTTTGAAATGCTTCTGCCAGTACTAAAAAGAAGCTGATGTCATTCAAGACACCCTGCCAACTCAGAGTTTTTGAAGGAAACTCATTATGTTTTCAGTAAGAATGAAAGCAAAACAAACTAATGGCAAAACCCAAGCAGTCAGACAAAGGCTTTGTCACTAAATTTTGCTCCACTGTGGTCATCTATATCTGTCCAGGACTGTAAAAACATTTCCAACTTTATTTTCTAAATTCCAATGGCATGAATTCATCTCACGTCAGCTGCCTCATTGTCTCTATGATACAGCAGCATTGCTAGGGGCTAGTTCCCAACCTGCACAAGAATATCTGTGGGCTGGCAGGGCTCCTTCTTCTCAGAGACTTCGTAAGCTTCCCCTGACTCTCTTAGCTCAAAAGCAACCAAACACAAAGGCTTTTTCAGAATGCTGCACAAGTTGTTGATAAAACAATTTGAGGGTAGGATCTCAAGGATGGAGAGATGGTAAGCAGCCACTTTACTGCTGCTTTGTTTATGAGGTACTCTTGCTAATTAGATACCTGTATATTATTGTTCTGCTGCCTGCCTGCTGAGCTAATATCACTTGCACCTGATGACAGACCTTCGTAACAGTCATTATTTTGTTGTAAATGTAAATAATCATTAAAACACATGAAACTTGCCACCTGTGTTCTGAACAGCTATTTCTGAAGCCTTAAAATTCCTGTAAGATAACAAATAAATGAAAGAACATGAAGGGGCTTAAACATTATTTTAAGTAACAACTTATAATTAAGTTATTACTTAATTGTAAGTTCATTATAACTTCATTATAAGTAGCATAATTTTGGCCCACATTATGGTGGAGGAAGTAGAGGGCAAGTGCTTCTTAAAATAACATTTCTTAAAATAACATTGTTTTAGAATTACAAGTCAAGAGAGAAACTGGTCAAGGTAAATTCTCTACCTCATCCTCTTTTATGCTCCAGGTCTGGGGAACTAGAGATCTCAGAGCCTCATTTATTTCCCTGGGATTCCCTTGGGAGAGAGAAAGGGCGTTCTACAACCCCAAACACACTAAATCAGAATAAATTAAAATTCCCTCTCCAGGTTCCACACCGGTCTTACATTGTTCTTTTCTTGGGATTATTTCACTCAACAGTCCTCAAGAATGAGCTTTTCAAACATATTGGAATATTTGAATCAGTTATGTTAATCAGGTCAGCCTTTTCAGCCTCTTTATTCACTTTTCCAAGAATAAAAATGTATAGAGCTGTGACTTTCTGTTACATAACCCCTGCTTGTCTGACTCTACCAAGCTATGCTTATCCAAGTGCTTTGCTATTCTATGCTTAATTAAGCTATTTATCAGTTTCTTCAGAACAGAGGTTCGGCTCACAGGACTTTAATCCTAAAAATCCATCTTACTTAAGAAAGATACTAAGGAACTTTCTAAGCTCCAGCCATGGCTGCTGCTTTTACAGTTTTGGGACCTGATCCAACTTCTTCTAAAGTCAGCAGACTCAGAAGTCAAGCTTGTTTGGACTCATGGTGTATCTTCATCCATATTTGCACGATTTCCCACATCGTTGCCTTACAGGCATTCTCACCAGGACAACTCAGGCTAGTAAAGATCTACAATTTTGTACTCCTTGAATTACACGGGGCAGGGTTCAGTTGTCTAAGCACAAAACATCTCATGGCACTTTATGTAGCCACCATGATATACTGCCCAGCTTTCAGCTGCCACTATGGAATAACACATCTCTCATGTATACTGTGCTCCATTTGTTGGTCTTGCACAGATGTCCTGGGTCACCTGAAATGGCACCACATGTCTACATTTAGGTAACTGAAACCCCTATTTGATCACTTGCATAGAAATGAGCTCCATATTGGGCAAAACAAGCTTAGATTTCCCTCTAAGAAACATCTTAAAAATGTAACTTCCTGTTATTTGTTTTTCACTGATTTATACAATTGAATAATATGCAGTGGTATCTTTACTTTGTTACTTTCCTTGCAATAACTCTTGCTTCGGATTAAGCAAAATAAAGAAGTTACTTCATACCTATATCTTCATATAATCTCTTTCTCTTTTTTTTCTCATGTGAATCTTTTTTAGTACTGCATTCTCAGCTAAGTTTGTGGGAGTTCTGGAGGTAATGGGCTGTCCAATACCCATTCATTTGCAGTGGAACTGGAGTGACCCCCTTTTTTTATTGCTTTGAGAATTCAAGTTAACTCCTTACTGCATGGCAACACTTGTTAAATTGGAAAAAAATCCTTATGTCAACACAAAGAAATGTTACTGTGTCTAGGCTGTGCTTATGTCAAGCAGATTTAAAACTAAGAGGCACACAAACCATATTCTTCAACATGTATGTTGGTTCTTAAATAGCCTCTAGGTTAACTGTCTAGATTTTTAAGGTATTTTTTACCTTTATACTTCAGCTGCTCTTGACAATTCGTGCAGCTTTTAAATACTCTCTTTTCCATCTCATTGTTATTTTGATACCCTTCCGTTAGGAGATCTAATTTAACTTTCCACTGATCACTTATGCTTTCAAAATTAGTTATCTTAGAATAAATTTGTCTTTGTAGAATATGGTAATAGATAATGAATATAAGCATTTTATTCTCTCTTGCCTCATGTTACCTACAACATGTATATGCCAGCCTGCAGACTGTGATCTCTAACAAGCCCCTTGAGCACCTGGTTGATTAGCATGCCTAGGCAATGACCCTTTCTTGGGACGTGCCTTCCTGATTCTCTGCAAATCAACCCTTTTATAAATGTCTCACCTGAAATCTTTAGCTGCTTTTAAAAGCTGTGATCAATACTCTCCTCTCATTTAGTCAATATTGAGTTAGGTAAAAATAAATACAGAACCCCTCCCATTCCCTAACCACAAGATCTCTCCCGAGGAAAAAAATGAATAAATTTTACCAAAATCCATGCATAAGCCCACACAATTATGGCAGAAACATAATTTTTCTTAGGTGAAGAGAGATTCATTTAGCGGATTCATGCTGGGTTTAATTCCTAATGAGCAAACACAAAGGTTTTTTTGTTCAGTAAAGAAGGAGCATGTTTTCTGTGGTGATTGGACTGTGATCATGATTCAACCTTTTGTAGCCACTGTCATACAGTAGGTAGGGCACGCTTGTAGCCAACTAAATGCATATCACTTGGGTAACATAAAGCATATTACAATTTTGACAAGCTCCTGCTTGGTGCTATTGTTTTAGTTCCCTCCAAGAACAATAATGACTACAAGCAATAATCTAACAGTAGTATCTTGGGAAAAATTTAAACAAAGAGGATAAATGGATAGAAAAAAAATACGCTTTGCAGAAAAAATATACATTTCATTATATTCATGTACCCATAGTCAGTGGCATCTGCACCACTGGATTTTTAAGTGTTTGAACATAGCATGAAAGGGCAATTTATTAAAATGCTTTTAAGCTAAAGCATATACTTTACACAATTATCTGGGACAAATTTTAAAAAGTAGATCATTCAAATTGCATTCTCAGACTCTGAGAAATGCAATCATTTATCCAGGAGAATAACACATAAAACAACTAAAAAGTTAACTACCCATTTGCCTACACATATTTAACAACAACAAACGACAACTTGAATGACAAACTGTGGGCAGTTTCAGTTTTTCTTTTAAGATACTGCCTTTAATTCTAGTAGATCTTAATTTTAACTTGTGTTATCTTTGTTTTCACAGCCACATAAACAGGCAGTGTTATTGATAAAAACTCCATCCAACTCCCTCCCTCTGCTAAATACTGAGGACATTTCAAGTAAATTGAGATCTAAATGTCCTGAGTTATATTTGGCCTCTTAGAAAGCCTTTAGTATCACTTGTAATTGTCATTGATTTGTGTATCTAATATCTTTTATGTGTTCTCCCTTGGCTATTCATCACTTGATTACCTCAGACATAAAGCACTAGCAGTTTTCTAGTTTTCTTCAACCAAAGGATGTCAAAGTGTAAGACAATGTCTAACATGACATTAAAGAGGGGAGTGACACACTAAACCTGACTACAAGAGAAGATCTATTGTAATAGGCTTGGACTGGAAACAAAGTTTCACAAACCAAGGATAAGCATGAAACTCCTTTGTATTTCTTATTTTTGCCTTCAATATTTTTACTTAAATGATTAGCTGTTAGTCATGTAACGTATTGCTATATCTTCACAAAATAACAAGTCTATTACACATTAAATATAGCTTGGAGGGAAACAAGCAAAACCACATCTAGCTAACTTATCTCCTTTTGCATATGCACCAGCCCATCATGATAATCACATTTCTCTAGAAGATCTAATTTCCTTTTTCAGTATACAGCACAGTCTACATCCAAAACACACAGCAATACTAAAAAACCATGTTGCAGATCATGTCTTGTTTAATTTGCCTCTCCCTCCACGTGCATTTCCTGTGGGCTCTCATTCTGCAGCAAGCTACAGAGCTGCTTTCTCTTTGCACACAGTCTCAGCCCAGCTGGGCCCCATTCACATCACCTACTGTAGGTCACTAAGCTGGGAGCTGTTCTCTCTACACTCTTTACACATGCACTGCAGAGAGGACCTCCTGAGGTGGTGACTCAGAAGCACTCAAATGGGCTCTGTGTTGAACCATTTCTCTACAAGACCTGTCCTCCTCTCTGTCAAGTCCATGTGGTTCACTGATGAGGAAACCTAGGCACATATGTGCCTGGGAAAGCACCTGGAATAGGTGCTGAAGTTAGTGCAAATATGCACTACATACTCCTTCCACAGCTCCTCCAAATGTTCAGACAATCAGCACAGCTTACTCTTCTCTGCTGTCCTGTGCACCTGGGATTCTGTATGATTTCTGAACTCCAGCAGTACCATTAAACGATCCTTCCCTTAAAGATCACCCTTCACTTTCATGCTTACAAAACAAGGTTATGGCTGCTTATTTCTCTCCTTATACTTGCTCATGGTTATCTGGCTGGCTATTAGAAACACATACACTCCACATCTTAAATTTAGATTTTAAAGGGAAAAAACAGGGAAAGGATCATCTCCTACATACACACTGAGAACTTACCCGTAAGTGCAACAACACCAGCATGCAAATAATATAATTTTACTGAACTTGATATATTTCCTGCCTCTACATTCATGTGCAGCATCTCTTATCACAATGCTTTAGAATTCTCATAATGTGAGATTTAGGGGTTACTCACCAAAGCATGTTATCATGTCTTCAAGTTATTTGATTGTTATGATGTCTAATCCTTACTAAGCCTGGCATTTTTAAGTAAAACATATGGTTTACCTTTTTTTCCTTAGAGTCTGTCTAGCATAAGCCAGGATAGTTGTCTCTGTTATTGAGGAACACTTAAGCAGCAGTATTGTCTGCTCCTACAGTATCCAGAACCCAATACCAAGGTATTGATGGGATCATGGGCACTCTTGTGCTAAGCTGACAGGAGCAGTCTGGGACCTGTTAGAGCTGAGTACTGGTTAAAGGTGTCATTCTCTGATCACGGGATGGAAAGTACACAGAAGGGCAGTTGAGAAAATGCATTAAATCTGACAGATTTCTCAAAAAAAAAAAAAAAAAAAAAAGGAAGAAGTAACATCTTCCCTCATTTTTATCTTCTTAATTAGGGAAAAGGAATATAAGCCTGATGTGAGCACAAGGCTGGTGGTCATTCTTACCCAGTTCTGAAGGGAAGTTAACAAAGTGCACAATTATGTTGTCAACACTCACATGCAATGATATTCCCATATCTATTTTTCATTCTGTTCTCATCTTTCTTAGCTGAATCCCACGGTGCAGACTGTCCTTCAAAGAAACTCTAAAAAAAAGGAAAGAAAGTGACATTAAGAAAAGCAGGCAGCAACAGTTACCTTATGGATAAACAAAAGAGAAAGGCGAACAATAATTGTGGGTATTGTTGTTAAAGTGTCATTTAACTGATTCTTTTATTGAGCAAAAATATGAGTCTCCTGTTTAAATGGTATTTATGCATAGCTCCAGATGTTACTTAAAATTTGACATGAGATTATCTGTGTAATAGCAAGAAGAATTATTTACAAGTGAAGTGCTATTAAACCTTTCCAAATCTGTGTTCTTGCAACAGTGAGAGTCCTTCATTTGTGCTATCCAGATTCCCCGAAAGTTCTCATACACACACGTGAAGCTGAAGGAGCTTCATCATCAGTGTTGGAGTTGCTCCAGTATTTGAGTGTAGAAATTATAGACTGTACCGATACGTTTATTTTTGACATACTCCAAGTTTCATTTACTTGTTGGCAGATGACCTCATGGATGAAAACACACACAGGCATTTAAAAAACCATGGATTCAACTAACACGTGCCTTTTTTCCCTTAAGCACAATTTACGACACCACCATGATGATTATTTCCTCAGAGAATAAAACCAAGGTGATTTTGTGAAAGATATAATCTCATATGCACCCACCCTCTGTGCTCTAGCTAATAAATCTTATGTAAATAGGAAAGTTGAAGGTGCTAAAAGTTTATTTTTACATTAATAAAACACAGAATCTGCCCAAAGGGCAGCAAGCAAGTTGTTATACCATATCTGTCCTGTGCTTTCTGTGGTGTAAAAGAGCATTTGCACAATCTCTTAATTTATACATTGTATCCATAAGTAATATGACATAGGTGCATTTAAAAATTTTGTACAGAAATATTAATCTTGTGTTAAAAAGCACTTGGTTGCCAAGCAAACTACTGTAATTCTATCATGATTATGGCCAGCCTTAATTGATGTTTTCATCTTTTTACCAGAATGATCAGCATAAATCTTTTGTACCACACTAAATAGGGAAAACATTGGGAAGTTTGTATCTCTTGCAAGATCTCAACACATTCTGAGCAGTTTAAAACAGGTCATGCCCATTAAATTGTCTACCATTAGTGTCCTTTGCCCTCAAATTTGAAGAAAATTGTTTTTCAAATCCCAATGATTTCCAATAGCAAACAGCATAAAAGTCAAAACAAACCCTTGATCTCTTGCTGAAGTCAACGGAACACAAGGGAATGCAGTGTTTAAAATGGGTATTCTTTTAGTAAGTTCACTAGAGTACTGGTTTCCAACTTATGATCTAGAAATTCCTGGGAATACATGGGCTACTTCCAAAATGTTCATAAATAGTAACTCAAGAAAACCAGAAGCCTTGTCAGTGGCTTCAATTTGTTTCTCCTTCATCTCTCCACACTTCCTTAGAGAATTTTTAATGGCTTGGAAATTGAAATTATTAAAACCCAGTAATACAAAAAAATTTTTCCTTAATCATAGCATATCATCATTGGGTACAGCTCTGAGAAACACAGATTGCTACCAGGATAGAGAAGTGGAACCCTGTGAATCCTAAGATGATTTACAGCTTTGGGGCTCTTTGCCAAGAAGGCGTCAATCGTTATCTGATTATAGATTTGCCAAGGGCACCTAAAGCAAGCAGGCCCTCCCACTCTAGAGCACTCTCAACTCAGGCTGGATGGAAATTACTTTTCTAATAAGTCCAACCAAACTGCATAAGGAATGGGCAAAGATCTATGTCTCAATTCCTTGCAAAGTTCACACTCTCAGACAACACTGGGTGATGAACAATTAAACAGAGTTAACGGCAAAGCAGAGGTGGAAAAGTTCAGCAGCAAAGCTCCAAAGACAAAAAACTAACAATTCATCCGATCTAAAATTTGATGTGGATTTTGCACTTCAGACAGCCAGGCAGACTACTGAAAATTCCAGTTTTCTTAACAGTCCTTCTCCCAGAGACTAGTGCACAGAATTGATCCATAAGACACTACCCAGCAAGTGGTTTTGAGTTTAATTCACTGAGCATTACATGTGCTGTTTCAGAGAAAGAGTCCTGCTGACACAGCTGCTGAGCCTACACCTTGCAATATGGAAGACCCAAATATATATTCCAAGGGACACCTTGCTTCTCTCTGTCCCACTAATGAACTCTTACAAAATTGCTTTAAACCAATCGAATAAAATCAGTCTCTGGAGGCAACTGGGAAAGACTGAGATGGTGCTGAGTTCAGGGAAGATATACAATGGGCAATGTACTGCATTCAGAAACTCGTCTGGGTCTCATCTGCAGTGTATGAGTTCAATTTCTTCCACATGTTTGGCACTTCTGAAAACAATGATAACTTTAATGAGCCTTACAGATAAACCATCTCCTAACAATATTTCTGCAACATAGATAATTCTGTTCTTTAGAATAGATATATATCAAACCTCACACAACAGCAAAGACCAGGAAACAGATTTACATTTCCAGCTACTGCTTACTGACTTCATTTTCTTTACTAAAAATCTATTATAGAAAAAGAATTTCAGATATATATTTTTATTTGAGTTTTTATAAATAAATTAGTGACTGAAAGAAAACATATCATATAGGGAAAATAAGACATAATTTATCTAGATCAATTTTTCTTTTTTAATTCATTCTGGGATACATACTGGTATTACAGTGAGAAGAGTACAGCAAAGATAATTTAAAGGAAGAGGTATTACAGTGCAAAAGCATAAAAAGAAACAGTTATTGTAAAAGACAGCTGGAGTGTCATTTCCTAAATTCCCCATGTGCTGCCATTACACAAACTGCAACAGAATGATAATCCACAACGTATTATAAGGAGAAATCTCATTTGTCCCACAAGTAAAGAACAGAGCAGATATCTCGTAACAGATGATCTGTCAAGATCTTTCCTTACTTGTGAGAAATACACGTTTCATTACAGAAATTTTTGAAATCTCTTTCCTGACATATCACTCTCCAGGGATGCTGCTGCACAGCAGCCCACACATTATCTTTGTGGCTATTCATTCTAATTCATCCTTAGAAGTTTCTTCGAATTGCAGACCGTTAGGAAGAAATATGGCCCCCAAACAGCTTCACTCCACCAAATGCTTGGCAAGGGCAATGGAGAACTGAAAATGAGTATAGGACATTTCTCAAATAATTTCAAATAAGTGTTTCTTCAACTCAAAATCACACAGAAGCTTGGCTACCCAGCCTCCGTGATCTTCTTGAAAAATGAAATGCTCTTCAAGCCAGCTGTTGTTACAGCAGACATTTCAGTATGCATGTCAACTGTCACTCTGTTAGTAGAGAATATTTCAATAATCAGGATAAAACACTTTCTGAAGAAAAATTAATTACAGAGAACTGCTTTATATGCAACATGAAAACTGGTCAGTGATGCAGCAGCAGGATCATCTTAGGATGAATGTGATACTTTTGCGTGCTTTAACTCAATACTGCAGTGGTTTCCATTAAAAATTAAATATTTGCCAAGGGCTAATTCACTGTGCCCCTCAGACTAGAAAATAACTGCAATACCTCAAATGAGAGGGGGAGATAATCATTGCAAATACAGATTTTTAAAAATTATTCCCTTTCCTCATTTAAAATTCATAAGGCCAAAAAATATTGGAAAGGACTTATATGAAAGTACAGTTTGAAGAGGCTGGAATGAGGGTAACCGGGTGAGATCTTCAGAATAAAATTTGTATCTCTGTTGATTGTCACCTTTGCCAACACACTTTCTATCCTAGATTTCATGCTTCCCGATAAGGATACTAAAAAAATACATCTTTGTAAGTGCTTTAAGATCTACAAATGTAAAGTGTGGAATTACTATTTTTATTATTAATCAAAAACCAAGCAGCAACTTTTTCAAAAAATACTTTGTAGTTGCTAGGTGACAACAGTGTAGTCTTCTACAATGTCACTTACAAAAAGCAAGCTCTTACAAGCAAAGAAATGAGAAGTTAAGGACATAATAAATCTCTCTCTGCCTACTTAATGAGCAAGAATATTATTTGTAGGTACAAAGAAATGCACATTGCACTGTGTAACAGTCTCAAGTTTGATCTGTGGATTTGTTTTCAAATGTATGGGTCTTTATGATATCTGATTTTCTCTACTGACTGTGTGTTTCTTCACTGATAACATTAATTTTCCATTGTTATTTGTAAATAACCAGATTAAGATGTATTTTAACAACATTGGTTATTTGACATATCCATTTATAAATACCTCTGGATTTGTTTTTAAGTTACACACAGAGAGTTATGCACCCTGTCTACTTTAGGCCAGACCAGACAACTAACAGTGATCCTAATGGAGGTCCTTGTCTAAACTCAATTATCTAGAGAAGAAACTTATATTTCTACTACAGTCTGTTGAGTTAAAGCTAAATTAGATGCCTAAAATGCCCTGAATTTGATAGTGAAGATTCATTACTAGTTTAACACTAATGCTGTGTCCATTTTATATGTGGAGATTACAGACGGGAAAAAATGCATCCATTAAAGTCTGAGTTAAGATCCTAGGGTCAAATTAGACTCTCTGTATTTACAAACCCTAGTAAACACACATTTATTTTTAGGCAAGTCCATAAATTTGTTTGGAGGACAAGGATATTCAGGCTCATTTAATGAACACTGCAAGATGTGTGAGTGTAGTTCATTGGATTTTCAGTATTCAGAATCTGCTAAATATCTGACGTGAGCATGTTCTTGTGACTTAACATTAACTGTTTTTTTTTTAAACAGAAAATTGAAATAATCACATTCAGTTTGTTGATAACTGAGTATTTAGACTATTAAGGAATTAAAAAGGGTCACTGATAGTTACATTAAAAGAAATCTGCAGGGAGGTCCAAGCTATTAAACAACATTTTTAATCTTCTAGTCACTTTGAGTGAAGCTTTCATCATTGAAAATGCATCACCTGTAGGTAATAGATCTCCCCAAGTGTTTGCAAGCAGTGGTAAACGATTTCATTGATGGCAACCCACTGCATGCAAGCAGCTCTCTGTACTTCAGTCATTGCTTTGGTCACTGAGAGCATCTGTGGATGACAGCCTGCCACTAGAGAATATATTCACCATCCGCTTTTCCTTCTCGGTCAGCTTCAATCACTGAGAATTATGTCCAGTTTTCAAATAATGGAATTTAAAAAAAAACATTTTACTGTGCCTGCCCTTGAAAAGTGTCTGATGCAAGAGCCAATGTGAAAATCTATCTAATCAATGTAAACTGCCTTCAGCAGCTATAAAGCACTTACCGGTGTGTTACTGTAGCCTAGGTCTGAACACAGAAGAAAAAAACCCCAAAACCCAATAGACTGTTGCAAATAGAATATATTGATGTTATTGCTAAAGCTTGTTGTGTTCAGATTTTTCTGGTAAAATCAGGCTGATAGTTTACATAAGGTTTCCTACGTGTGAGATAAAAGATGCAGATCAGTTTTAAAGCAGATACAGAGTTATAGTCTGACATACAGCATCTCTCTGATATTGTTCCTGATGCTCCTTTATGTGGCTGTTCCTCCTTGAACTGATGTAAAAAACCCCAGAAACATTCACTCAAAGGTTTGCATAGCCAGAGGTAGGAAACAGTCTTTTCTTTCTCAGGTGCATTTAGGTTAGTCTGCATTACACATGAGAAGAAGAGCAGGAAAGCAAAAGTGCTTCTGGTCTTTTGAGACACTAAACATCATACTCAGTGCCTACATTAATTGTTGAAATGGAAGGGGAACTGTTACCTCCTCCACTGACTAACTGCAGCATGCCTTAACACTCGGATTTCAAAACCAGGACTAAAACCACACAGTAAGACAAAATTTGGCACTAATTCTGTGATTGCATTGGTGTGCTCATTTTTCAGAGGCAGTGCTTTCAATTAGTGCAGTTCCTAAAATGTTTGTATTTTTAAAGTCACAGGCTTTGCTACTCCCTGGACAACTGGCCAGTCTAGTTAACCTATAGCAGCACAAGGAAAACATATTAAAATGATCAAACTGCTTCAGTACAGTACTATGAATAACACAGATACTTGTAGCACTTAGCATGCGTAGCTCTAGTTGAAAATAGCATTTGGAAACATACATGAAATTTAGCTAACGCTATAGGACAAGAGAGTAGCTCACTAGCTCACTAGAATAGAGAAGTAACTTAAGTGAAAGTGACTTATCAGTCACTGTGAAAATTGTGAAGGTGTTGCACACCTTCAGGAATAGCAGCTCGTGAGTCCCAGCCATGCTGAAGGCTGGTGTTTAGGTGCTAAGTGCATTTGAACAAGATAATCAAGAACAAGGTAAGGTTTTTTTTTCTACCCGGTCCTGTATCTGACAGCATCTAGAATTCCTTGGAGAAAAGACCCAGAGAATGAGGTGACCTGAGAGACACTGAAGGAGAACGCATGGCATGGCTGGAACCACCACACTGACCCACCTGACTTCTTTCCTGGAATGTGTCCTCTCCCGTGGAATGGAAGCTGTGTGATTTGTAAAACCGCACATATTGGTGATTGAAATATTTTGGTAGCTTAGTATATTTAGTCTCCAATAACTAATTGTCATTTGGTCTTAAATCGTGACAAGGCTGCAAAAAAGTGTCATAGAGTACTTCTGTAATAACTAACAAAGAATTACTTTCCATATATTTTTAACCCAACCTATTTATGAGATCTGTTGGTGTAACTTCTTATCTTGGTATCTAATGCTGAAGACAACACCTGAAACTCACCTGTAATATTCAACAGCAGGCATAGAAATCATTGTAGATTCTGAAGAGTGGTCTAAAGATTTGACAGATAACCTAGTTTTGATATGCTTTCAGAGCCATTTCTATTTTGCCTACTTAAGTTTTAAAAACTCCATTACTTTAATTTCTTTAAAATTCTTTAAGACTTCTGTATAAGGAAAGATTTTAGAAATACGGTGAAATGTGAATTAGTAAGAGGACTGCAATAGAACACACAATTAAAATTCTAATTTAAAAACTTATTCCCTGGAATACTAGACAGCAATAACTTAACCTCATTAATCTTCTTGATTTATCTCCAGCAGAAAAATACTGTATGTTGATAGGATTTCATGATCCTTTTTTATAGAAAGGACTCTCTGGGTACAATATGCACACTTGTACTGTAACTAATGTGCAGGATATCTTATTTTAACTTGTGTGTAAAAGAAAATAAAGTTGGTCTCAAGCAGTGCTTATTTCCTCTTATGAAAATGAATTTCCGGCTTTTGGAAGATTTAACGAATACTTTTTAAGTACAGCGTGTGGGATTTTCTTATCTTCCCATTCCTCCCCACTTTTTTTTTTCTTCATACGGTATGTAATTAAAAGTTTTGTTCATAACCATCATATCTGTATATTTTCAAGAAGAACTTGAGCAACACTCATGACTGTAATGTCTGTAAACATAAAGTGAATGAACACAGACTGCTCTGAATACCAACTAGTTCTGTGCTTTGATAGGAAGCCAGAGAAAGAAATTGATGACCACACAAGCACTATCCATCCTTTTGCGAACAAAACTATCTGCTTCATTATTCATTAACTGTGCCATCTCCTTGCTTCCTCCCTACGTTGTTACAAAGGATGTAATTACACGTTAATCGTACACACGAGTAAAAAATGGTGCAGAATTGTTTATTTCTTAATGAGAAATCCTACCCACCAAAACACAGGTATTTCTTCACTACAAGGATGGTGAGGCACTGGATGAGAGAAGTTGTGGACGCCCCATCCCTTGAAGAGTTCAAGGCCAGTTTGGATGGGGCTCAAAGCAACTAGGGAGAGGTGTCCCTGTCCATGGCAGGAGGGGAGGAATGAGATGATCTTTGAAGTTCCCTCCAGCCCAAACATTCTGGGATTCTATGATTTACACAAAAGGGGCAGGACTCCAGGTCACATACAGTCCACTGAATGTGTAGGTAAGGTAAATTCTAAGTTGACTTCTTTATCCTATCTTTGGAAGGGTAACATGTAAATATCTCAAAGGACTTGGACAGAGAGAAGATACTCAATCTGGTCTCTATGACATGGTTTGAATGAGGCCAAAAGGGAGCGGTATCTTAAAATGTTGTATGAAGGCAGAGACATTCAATTTGAGCTAATGCAAGTCTCAAAGGTACCATTACAACCAGATTTTTCACCTCTTGTTTTTCATTTCCAATTTTTATTCAGGAAACTCTTTTTAAAGTCCCTTTCTGACAAGCAAAACATACCTTCCACAATGCTACTTAGAACTCAGAGGTACATCACTCCTCGATTTTCTCCATTGTACTCAGAATTTTAGCAGGCAAAAAACCTAAAAACCGGTTTTAGGTACCTTAGAGCTTTGAGAACATCATTTGGAATCTTTCTGTGCACTTTAAATTTTAATTCAAAAAACTAATAAAAGATTTAAATTTTTTTTCTGAGTCTAGCCCATTTTTCCTCCTAAAGATTAGCATTTTGATATTTGATTTACTTTACAAATAATAAAAGCTTGCCCCAGGGAATGGTTTCAAAGAGCTAATGAAATATTATTAAAGTAGAGCATAAAGATACAATGTGCTATGAAAAAAGAAGGCAAAGACTACAGATTTGTTCTTCCTATAGTAAAGAGAAGAGTTTGCAGTTGGTTTAAATTATAACAAAAAAAAGAAAACAAAAGGAAGAAAGGAAAAAATAAAATGAAAAATTCAGAGTGAGAGAGAGAGGGAGGAGAAGAAAATTAAAAAAAAAAAATTAGTCACCAGAAGAAAATGTCTACATTTAACTGAAGTGGTAAGCTTTGTGTTGCAGTCATTAAAATTCTCTGTTCACTTGTGTTTTACATAGTGATTGATGAGAGCTGCTTCACTCATTGCCTAGATATGCTATGTAATGAACAAAAAAGGCTTAATGATTCCAAGAAACTCGTTCTGAAGTGGGAAATACTTTCCATGGCAAAATACTTTTTTTCCATGACTTGACTGGCACTGTAAGCCTGGGACATTTTTCTTTGAGCAACTCTATTATTTAAAAAGAGACTATTTATTTAATGCCTGTGCACTTCTGCTTACTGAAGATTATTTCTAATGAAAGGTGATCAACATTAAACTGGTGGACACATACACCAATAAGAAAGGTGACTTCCGACATATTTCTAGCTAATACAGTAATATTTTTGTCTGATTTTATCTGGATTCATCATTGCAATTGAGACAGCGCTCTGAGCTCAGAATTCACAAGAACGACCTGACTTTAAATTATCAGCTAACCCAAGCACAGAAAACCGATAAGATCTTCAAATCCCCTGTTGTGGTTTAGAACCACGCAATTTGGAAAAATCTTCAATGTAATAAAATTCCCTGAAGCAACAGAAAATGGCGTGAGGAGAAATGAAACAAAAGCAAACAAATGTTGAATTTGAAAAGTGAATGAACCCCTCCCCTATCTTCATCCAAGTTGTAATGTACACACAGCTGATCTAACCTTTCAGAAGTGATAAAGCACCCCTCAGATTTGGCTCACTAAGTGGGCCTCAAGGGTTTCCATGAGTATATCTCGGCTGCTCTAGTTAATATAGTTTGAATAGAAGATAAGAGAGAAACAAAGCTCACATAATAAGATTTTAATTCTGCTACAGGGCGACACCGACATCACATTTAACTACAAGATAAAAGCCAGAGTACACTGGGGTGCACAGATGGAACACAAATATTTTGCAGACTGTTGTTTTTCCCTATGGATAAGATAGAACTTTTCAAGGGAACTAAGAGCAGTAGGGTATGCTAGAACAGATAAAGGTCTACTTGCAGTGCCCTTTCACAAAAAGGATAGCACTTCATTGTGCTGGCTCATTACATTTTTTGATCTTCACAGGAAGTTTTGGTGCCTCGATGTCTGCTTTGCTTGTTTGCAAATACACTGTTTGCTTGCATATATAAAGTCAATCAGTCATTCCTCTGGACTTGACTTTTAGCCCAGCATTTTCCTTGTTCTAAAGCAAAGGATCTCCTATCTAAAAGCTACATGTCTACCACTTTTCCTGGCTGGCATCCAGTCCCTGAGCTTATCATTTGCTATATTCTTGCTTCGGGGAGAGCGGTAATGGGTCACAGCAGAGCCACTGAGAACTTACACAGCAATGGGAGCTCCCACTACTTCACTATTCAAAAATCCTGGCTCTGGATTTTAAAGCTGTGTTTCCTTTTCCCAGACATCCCTCTGCAGGCTCTCACTCTGTAATTGCTTCCTGTCAATCATCTTCCCTTTGGACAACTGCACACTTACTGCAAAGGTGGGTAAAAACTTTGAAAAAGATGGTGTTGGTCCTAGACGATTTCCCATCTCTCTGAGAAACCACTCAAAGAATAGTACAGAGTATTTAAGTGCATATAAAGATAATCAGCATAAAAATAGTAGAGGTAGTAATGGGATTGACAATGATGACAAGTGTTGCTGTCAATTGTTAACCTAATTATTTCTAGTTTGCTCACTGTACACTGACAGACAGCAGCACTTCAACACAGCCCCAAGATTACTCGTTAGAACAAACAGTGTCTGCTTAGGCACACTAATGAAGAGCAGCAGCTCACCAACCTGAATTGCCTTATTTTGATGTTTGAAATGTATATACAGCACTTTCTCATTCCAAGAGAGGTAACCCTGCAGAAATTCAATCAACCAGGCTTAAAACCAGACAGTTAATTCGAATATATAATAATCAGAATCAAGGCTACTCAAATGACCCAGGCTCAGCTAATGGGTAATGTGTAGTGGAAGTACTCTGTGGAAGTTAACAATGAGGGAGGGGAAAAAGGGGTTGCTGTCCCTAAATGTCCCTAATTTGAAGAGCAGTTCTGCATCATTCATCTAACATCACGTATGTGGTACTAATATTTTCTCAGCAGAAAAATACAATACATATGTGACAGTTCTACTACAGCATGTATCTATAGGAGCTTTTTGATGGACATTTGGATTGTCCAGCTTTCTTTCCAAGTAATCAGCTATTATATTCCTGATGCCTGAGAGAGAAACTTCCAAAGAGCTTTGAAAAGTCTGAACTTGTACTGACCTTGTGCAATACAATGGGGATCTCTGAATGTCCCAGTGCAAGTACCTCTTCTTCCTTCGTATTTATCGCTCACACAGCTACATTCAGAGAATATACTCTGCAAGTGAAATAAGTACTGAACTAACTAACAGAAAAAATCTATCTCCAACAATAATGATGGAGATGGGAATTTGAGTGTTGTGAGTTACTTACTGGACAGATGTGCAACAAGGATGTCTCTTCTCCTCTAGTTTGGTGGTGTTTTACAATTGCTATGTACAAGCAACAGCACAGTTTAGTAAATTAACAACCAAACGTAATACTCACAGCAAACAGACTCCAGGAAAAAAAAAAAAAGGGGAAGAAAAGTGCCGTGGTTTGACGGAACAGTCTTTTTTCTAAAGGGCAGTATGGTGAGGACATGAAGGTGAGTTGTTTGTGAAAGTAAAGAGAGCTAACTGAAAAGTTACCAAGTCTGTGTTAACACAAATGGATTACAAAACATGAAACTTAACAAAGAAATAAAGGGTTAGTCACAAAGAAAAACAATAGTGCAAAATACTGTTTATATTCAGAGCCTTAAGAACAGAAAAGGAGCAATCATAGTTCTGCACTTAGATCACACCTATGACATTATTCTGTGGATTATCTCCTGGTGTGCAGGACCCTTCTGAACATGTCACCTAGCTACTCTTTTGTTCAGATTCTGATCTTGCTGAGTATCAAAAGAATTCTTCAGCAATGAAGATTGAGGTTTAACGACTTGATGTATAATTTTGGCTTTTGCAATCTGCTTCTCGATTTTCTCTTTTGCATAAACTGAACAAAACACAGCAATTTATCAGCTATCTGTGGACATTTCAAGATTTATATACATTGCAGCTCTAAATTTTTATTCTACATTTCCTTTCACTAGAACACTGCACTCAAGCTGGATTAATTGGGGAAAGCCAACATTATAACAGCTCTTTTGAATAGCAGCAGATGCCTTTATTCTCTGCATCCCTCTATAAAACAAAACTTTAAAAAATTTGAGTCTCTATATAAATATTTCCCTTTGAAGACAATAAAAAGATTCCAGGCATCTGTTTCTCATTAAGCCAATTACTAGTTATTTAAAATAATCCAATAAAGTCCATATTTATTAGATTTATTATTAAACTCTATGAGCCAAATTCTGCAAATGGAACAAGACAAAATGATGAAGAGTGAGCTAGATGGACAAAAGTGAGCTGGCACCGAAATGTTCCAATCCTGACATTAGGTGGAATAATAAATCTCCAATCTAAACCTCCCCTGGCACCAACTTGACAGTGTTTACTTTTGTCCTGTTGATTGCTACCTGGGAGAAGAGACCGACCCCCACTTGGTTACAACCTCATTTCAGGTAGCTGAAGAGAGAGATAAGGTCTTACATGTCCCACTCTGGCTCCCTACCTTGCCCTAAGTCAACCTGAATCTTAGTTCCATAAGAACATACATAAAAGTATATCTGAGACAATACCCAAAAAAAGTATGGTGTTTTTTTTTGTGTTAGGTACCTGAATTTGGAAGCTATTGTTCTCTGTAGCTTCACTGTAGTCATAATAGCTGGTAACTAAACTTGTCATATCACTTAAAATACAAACACTTGATATGGTACCAGATCAAACTTGAATTCTGGCATAAATCAAGATCATTCTTCTGTTTTTCATTAGAAGATTCTGAAACTTTTCCAGGCGTGGGCTGAAACTGTATGGTGAATGGAGTACTTCACTGCTTTATGCACATGAATTTCAGCTTTTAAAAATGTGGTGTGTATTAATGACAATCAAAATAGTACTTTCTATAGAGTATTTTTTTTTTCCTTTTTCTCCATAGAGACGAAAGCAATCTTTTTAGTGTTTTGGTTTTGTTTTTTCCAATACTATTGCACTACTAAGCTTGAGCACTCCAGAACACTGCTGCTCCACACTAGAGCAGTCATATGGGTAGCACTATCCAAATATTTCATTACACCAAAAAAATCATTTTACTATTACACTTCCAGATTGGTCAGTCAGGTTTCCAGGGACTCTGCCAGGGAGTGAGTGTAAATACTGACGAAGCACAGGCAGACCTCTCTGTCAGTGTGCAGTAAGACAAAAACTTGGTACCTTCATTAGTTTCTTGGCCCTTGGAAAGGGACTATTTTAAAAAGATTCAACCTGATCCCCTATAAGATATTTAAAGCAATTCCACTGTAGCATACTTCAGCTAAAAGAAAACATACTCCTAGTTATGTCAAAATAGCAAAGACATTTGCTTCCCAACTAGACTGTCCTTCTACCTCAGCAAATATCGATTAATGGCAGGATTAAAGTGTTTTTTAAAAAGTCACCAAAAAATAAGAAACACACAGTCTCAATAACAAGAAATAAAAAGCAATCCACAAAACAGTTAAACTTGAAAGAAGCCCTAAATCCTGCACATAGCATGGCTTTTCTAGCTTTCTTTGTGTGCCAGAGATACATGTGCTTAGTAAATATCAGTAAAATAAACACGAATACTGTGCAAAAAACTGACAAATGGAAGGAAAATATGTCAATCTCAAAGCAGATCTACAATTAAACATATAAAAAGCATGAGCAATTTATGTGATTTTCCTTGTATTCAAACACTTTTGTATGTTCTAGCTACTGTCGCTTCTATAGACTTGATTCACAATGTAACCATCAAAACTTAAAATTCAAGCTGCTGATGTTGTAAAAGAAGAGACAATTAAAAAGTCAGTGGCAAAACTGAAATGTGTATAGAACTACTAGGAAAGCAGCAAGACACCAAATTTCCTTAGATTTTAAATGTTTTTCCCAGTGCAAAACCAAAGCAAATGCTTTGGTGTGGTTTGGAAGCTCAACCTGTTTAGCTTTAAAAATTCACGTAACGGCGGCCCTTTTGCTCTCCAAAACATGAGAAGAAGTGGTTTACTGCCCACACTAGGAGTTTAATTCCACTACCCCAATGTACTGTAAATAATACAACTCTCTTGAAAGGGTCTAATTAATGAAAATAAGATTCTTCGCGGAATAAAGCACTGCTCAGAATAAAGGCTCAAGGATTAGGCTTTAGCATAGCAACTACATGCTTTTTATATAGAAGCATTTTACAACTGATTTTTTTTCTCTTTCCCTTTACAGCATCTTCAAACTGCAGCCCCAGTCCACAGCAGTCCTGCAGTCCACCAGTAAGACAGTGAACCAGGAGAACAGCTAGTAAAATAAAAGAACTAGGAAACACTGAGGATGCTATCTGATTTAAGGAGCAGTTTGTGTTCCTTATAAACTGAAGTGATGTTAGTTCTATAAAATTGACTACCAGTATGGAAAAAGAAAAGAAATAATTACCATTTCACATCACATTGTTTGCTGTGTATATACAGGAGCATTGATTTAGTTTTTTCCTCTTTATGTGTGTTAACAGCCATACTGGGTCAAACCAGAGGTCCATACAACTGATTAGTAGTTCTGCAACAGAACTAGTAGCAAATGTTTACAAAAAAGTATGAAGAATAGAGCAAATAGAGAGTGAATCTTTCTCCAGCATACCCTTTTAGCTTCTAGCAATCAATGGCTTTCCTGAGTAATCTCTTCCTCAGCCAGAGACTGCACACAGCCATTGTGTTTAATAATGAATTTGTCTAGCCCATTTTTTAACCCATTTATAATTTTGGCTTCACAGCATCTTGAGGCAATGAGCTCCACGATGTAATTACGCGCTGTGTGAAAAATATTTCCTTTTGTTCATTTTAAACCTGCTGCTTAATAGCTTTGTTGGGTGCTCCTGATGCCCTGTATTATAAGGAATAATGAATAATTGCTGTTAGCATTGCAGAAGTAACACTGATCTCTGGCACAGCTCAGAATATCCTAAGGGGGTATTCTGCAGCCAGGAATGAGCGATATTTCACTGTCCTGGAAAGAAAGTAGAGACTTGGTACTGGAACTGATAAAGTGGCTCTGTGTCACTTCTAAGGATTTCCTTACTTACATAATCTTTACATATGCCAACCTTAGGGAAGCTGTGTACAACAGTGTTACACAGAGCATAGAAGGTGGAGTTGAAGTATGAGTGGGTGAATGAACAAAACCACAAACTGGAAATGCAGTTTTACTTTAGTTTTCTTTGTCCAGCTTGACCAGAGACACCAATGACAAACAGAAACAGCTGCAGATAAAAATCAAGGCTAAGTGAACAAAAGCTCAGCAGATATCACAGCCTAACGCAGCAGACAATGCTCTGAAATACTTTTCAAGCAAACAATACACTGAAGTGTTCTGGCAATGACTAATGGTTGACAGCACATGGAAGAGCAATACTGGGATCACAAAAGACTGAAGAACTGTTGCATGCAGACTTTCTCAGGATTAAAAAGCATGTGTCTCAACCTGACAGTCATGCTTAGATTCAGAGAACTTTGGAAGGACACGAAAAATCTAAAAAGAGCTTTGCACTACAAGCTTTCCCCCACCTATTTAAGTCTCCTCTGTTTTTTCCTAACTATTCATGTGGGGTTGGAGGTGGTTGCTTTTACTGTTATTTCCTGAGTAGGGGATACAGGATCTGACCCACCTTTCTAACATTTGTTATGTCATACTGCAAGTTTGTTGCTTGGCCATAATTCTTGGCAAGGAAAAGCACAGAGACTGCTCATGTAAAGATATTTACTGTAAACAATCTGAATGGTAATATTATATCGAAACTCTAAGCTCTGTGATACAGCCAAGTATTTAAGCATCAAAGGTAAAGTATTTCTGTTGTCTTCTCCCAGACTAATCAGAAACTAAAACTTTATGCTTACTTCAGGAACCAGTCACTGTGTGGAAGCTTCCACCATTCCAGAGCAAGCAGTAGGAAGCACTCTATTGAGAAAGGAACCCTTTATGCATAGCACAGGGACAAAAATCTACAATTTCACAAAAAGAGCTTATGTCCCCTTTACTGCAGGCTCCCTTTGTTAGCCGAAGGCAGCCATAGCTGTGTCTGCCTCTGAGCAGCCCCAGCCTGTGCATCAAAGCAGGTCCTCACTTCTTTTTATTCCCTTTGGTGAGAGGTGTAAGAGCAGAGATAGCCTGGATCTTGGAGACCCAGACCTCTGTCTTGTAGATACAAGAACTTCTTTTCTGTAATATATTAACAACAGTTATTATAGCATTGGCAAGTTCTTTAAAGCTAGATGAATAATAACTGAGCTCAGCTGATTTTTACAGAAACATATGCCATTTATTTTTAACACAGACCAAAGCAGAGCACTGTCAGTCATGAATCTTTTTAAGATCTTAAGGGGAAGAAACTGTACCATTCTTGTGGACACATATTCAGGCATCTTCACAATTACATGAGCATGTCTAAACTATTATGTCTCTGATGTCCCTTGTGTGGCTTCCATTTATGTAAAAAGTAAAATGTAAAACAGGAAAGAAGGTATATCACTTTGAACTTCAAAACAGTTCCTTAAATCCCTTTAAAACCAGCTGAACTTAAACATGTGCTTAAGGTCTTCCCTGTCTTGGCTTCCAAATCATGTTGTAGACCTAAACCTTTCAGCTTTTGTGTGTGAGTTTACGTCGAGTGACTCCGACCTGCGGTTTCTGTCTTGTGAAGAAGTGTCAATACTATGAATTTTCATCAGTCTTGCACTGAGCTGCAAACCCAGTAACTCCAATAATTTTACATGGTTGATGCTGCCATCATGTCATTTCTGAAATACTGACTCTCACTGACAGTATTTCACCAGTCCCCAAAGCCAGCCTGCTTTTCCTTCTGCTCACTCCCGGGTTGCTTTGTTTCCATGGGTACTCCAGACTTCCCATCAGCTTTGCCCCGGAGGCCGATTTCCTGCCCATCCCTACCCTGCTAATCTTTGCCTGACCAAGGTGCCTGCATCTTCTCACAGCTGTTTAGCAGGCTGAGTCCCCTACACCTCTGAAATGACTCACTGTGGACCCAGGGCGACCTCACTGTTAATTAACAAGACAGATGCAGAGCCAAGCAGCTCAGCAAACAGCACAGCCCCACAGCAGTGAAGGCAGGGGCATCACGGAGATCCAGAGCGATGGGTAATTGGGGGAGCAGCTATCACACAGAGACACAGGCAATGGCAGGAAACCAGCAAGCCAGAACAGAAGCTTGCCAGCCCCCTTGTCTGCCCAATTACGACCTGGCAGATTTTCAGTGGACTTAACGCTTCCCACAGACTCTTTTGGGCCCATCAAATCAGTATGTTGTTACCAAAAAAAATCATTCGTGCTAGAAAATGATGAGCATCTGTTCCACTGACAGGACAATCACTAAAGCATTACAGGAAACGTGTAAGAAGATGTCTTGTATTCCAGATAGAAAACTTCTTAAAAGATACACTGAGCCACAAGCTACATAAAAATACATATTTTCATTTCCTGAAAAATTTGTAATGGCTTCTTTAACTTATTTAAAACAAATGCATTATAGAAAATATCGCATATTTTACATATGCTGTGGATAAACTGATGCTAAATGAAAATCCCCACAGCTAAATTATGCTAATTTGATTTGAAAAGTGTTCTTATCACTTTACAAACAGCCAGTAATAATGCTCTGGTCATGAGACCAGCAATGGACTAACATGCCTAATTATTTGTAGTGAATAAACGCAATCTATAGAAAACACAGAGTGTATATGTAATTAATAAAGAATAGATGATAATTGCATTTAACATCATCTGCATAATTTAAAATGGAATAACTACATGACTGATTTTTTATGTCTTTTTAAAGGGCACTAATAAAATATGAAGAAGGTAAGAAGGCTTATATGAGTAGGAAGTAATGAATAATATCTTGAACATTAAAGCACAATATATTATTCTGTGCACATAAATTGGACCAATTCATTTTTGCAGGTGCAATGGGAAAAGTATGGTACATCAGCACTTTTCAAAAGTAAATAATATGTTAACTGAATAAGGGATTACAGATTCTGATCAAATATTCAATGTCTTATGTGAATAATTAATAAGTCAGGCTGGTGCAAATATGCAGCAAATAGCCTGCAACATTTCAAAAACTTTTCTTTCTTTCAAATCATACTTGTCACTAGCGCTTAGAATGTTTAACCTATCACCTTACTGCTGTGAACATTAAAGCCATTCTTGTGGATTTCCCTCTGGAAACTCACATTATGACTGAAATGACGTTCAGTGGCCTCATTTAGTTTCCTACTGTCGTGTTCAATAGCCTATAACAATACACATATTGGTTAAATCTGAAATTAAACCCTGATTTCAATAGGTACAGAGTTTGATACTAGCAAAAACATAGTAGCAAGATCAGTCAGCAAAAATGACTTGACTAATGGACAACCAGAGTAAAATATACCGAGAAGTCTGCTTAGTACAGTTTGACTGTTGCTCAACCTGTGGCTGCCAAAGGGGATGAAGACAAGACAGGCAGGAGAATAACGTTCAACAGATTTCACATGCTAAAATAGTGGAATGATGTGTGTTTGCTATTAGTAAGAATATATCTCTGTGTTCATCCAAACATGTAGGAAGGAAGCAATAGGATGGAAAAGGTTAATTCTTTCCATTAGTATCATATAACCCCTGTGTTAATTACTTGGACTTATCACATGTGGATACAGGATTTTCAAAGATCTGCTTGGTACTAAGTTGACAACAATCACTGAAACTTGGAAACTATTTCTTTTATTGCTTCAATATTACATTGCACATGCCCACAAATCTTTCCAGAATAAATTGAGAAAGATTTTGCAATGTCTTCAGAGAATAAAGGATCCTAATGATGCGAGTCATAGGTCAGGAAAAAGGGGAGGAAGATTAAAACCAGTTTTGAAAGACTGCTGTGAGGGCTGGACTCAAGATGGGAAAAACCCCCACAACCTCCTAAAGCAAATTGAAACTTTATTACCATGGGATAATAAAGTACCAGAGGCACATCCACAAAACTGCATGCAACAGTTAAAATTAGCCATTTAAAATGCTTATGTAGACTCACTCATTAAGGATCAGGAATAAGATCAGAGGTGCTTATCATTCTTTAATGTAGCTTTAGGTTTTCAGTCCAGCTATGCTGAGATATGAAACAAATGTCGGCTAAATATCTGAACATGGAAAAAACTCCCAGGGCGTCTTCAGGACCATGAGAAATGACATGTTACAGCACATTTTTTCTTGCTGACATATTTTGTACTCATTCATATGTTTGCCTCAGCATGAACCAGGACTACCAGACTCAGTAGAAGCAGCGAATGATTGAAATAGCTGCCAGAGTTCCTACATAAGAACAACCTGCACTCGTTTATCCATCCAATTGATCAGCTTAAGAATCTATATCTCACAACGTTTGAGTGGACCAACATTTTTCTGAGTGGATCAATACCTCCAGTCTCTGTTTTAACTGCTTCGAGGGATACAATGGTCATGGAAGATGCACTTTAAAAAGATGCACCAGGCTTTCCTTAAAACATGGTCTAAACTTTATGTACAAGACTGAGTCTGGCAGACTTTCATGAAGAAAAACATTTGGCTGAATTAGGTATCCTTGTTCTCGTTAGGTGTCCTTGCTGCCTGAGATCACACACAATTCAGACTGTTCAGGCTACTGAGAAGAAGAAAACAAGAGGTCCATACCCAAGTAAATCACAGACTCATCAGTACCAAAAATAGCTGAATCACAGCATGAGCAAACAGCTGCCTACACCCCACTGAGAGTAATCCTAAGGATACTGGAGTGTTCTAGTCTATACACCTCTGCAATTTTACTATCCAAACAGATAAAAACACAAAGCCTTTCTAATGAAGCCATGACCTGCCTAAATCTATTTTCTGTGATAAGAATAAATTCTAATTAAACCTGCTTAAACAAAACAAATTAGAGAGCTGTTTCTGCATATACATGCACTTGTACTTAAATTGGAGGAGAATGCATTTAGGAAGAGTGGGAGAGGCAAACAGTGTGATTTAGAAAGTCGTGGGATGTCTTGATCACTGGGCAGTTAACCACACTGTGACATAAGGCAGTGTCATGTGAATGATATTAAGCACTGTGATGGCTTCTCATCCATGTGAACTCTGTTAAAAAGACAAATTCAGGGTGATAAAGGATAGGTTTAGAATTGCGTAAGACTCGCTGATGACAATAGACATTCAGCAAACTAAGTGTCCTTCCACTGAACTGAAAAAAAAAATCCCAAACTGCCATAGAGTTAAAATTGTTGACAACTGATTCTTGCTGATCAACAACTGGAAGTCACCCATCCTTCTACAAGACTTCAACGGGTATTGCATGCACTGGGAAGCTGTCACTACTAACATAGGCTATTCACCAGTGAACGTAGTTTCAAGTTTGGGATTACTTTATTTCAACCATTTTATATTGATCTGGAGTACCTTTACAAACCAAAACATGCTTCATTGATAAGGCAGTTGTTCATTTTTACTACTTCTTACGACCTCCCTACATATGATCTCCACAGTGCCAAGTCTTCCAGTGTCCAAGAGTCTGGGATAATCACACCAGGAACACGTTACCTGGTATTGCTGGAAGGCTTTTGCAGATCCCACAGCAATGTGAAGAAACTGGTTATGTCTGAACGACGTTCTTTGATAAAGGAGGAGTACCTGCCTCATATAAAGGACCTCTATATCCCCATTTGTTGGGGTTATCCCTCATATATGAGGGAACACTCACGTAGTGTTAATCAAACCATATGCCTTAATCAAACCACCGCAACTTTCCAGTATTAAAGATTAACGATTGAACTGGGCATTCAGGTGATTTTTCTGAGCTCCATTTAAACAGATGAAACTTGAAAATAATAATAGCAGTGATGTCTACGGATGAATATTTCTAACAATTTTCCATGCCATTTTTACTGGACAAGTTCCCACTATTTCACCTCTCTCTCTATCTCTGTTACGTTTATAATCCCTAATGAGTTTTTCTCTGTATTACAAAAATAGAAAGAGAGGAACAGTTACCTGCTCCTGGTTCTTGAAGATGCAGCTGCTGTCCTTCCTGTATTTACACTGCGGACTAATGCCCCCATCCTCACCCAGTGGTCCAGAGTCTTTCTGTTTTCTGTGTAACTTGTGTCTTGTGGGATAGAAAATAACCTGCACTGATTGTGCTACTGACTGTCTCAGCTGGTGTTGCAGAACATCAAATAAAATCAGAGGAAAAGGTGTGATAAAAATGTACAGGTTGGAGGTGAGAAAGGTTAGTTACAGTCACAAGGAACATGCAGGAAAAAATAGGGCCAGCTGGGTCCTACCAGTAGCTGTATTAACATAACATTAAAAAAATACTTCATTTTCCTACTATTTTCAAGATTTCAGCACAGGGCCCCAGAAGCACAAGGCTTAAAAGTGTCATGTGGCAACAAATTTGTCTTCCAGTTGTAACCGAAGAGAAAGAAAAGATGTGACTGGAGACTGGCTTTGAGTGACAGTATTCTAGTCCGTTATGGCTTTGCATGATAGCAGAAAATGGAAATTATATCAGACTTCTTTCCAAGACAGACATTAATCTAACAGTGGTTTGGAGAAAACAAGACCCAAAGTAGGCACCTATGGGGCAAACGTCCTCTATGAAAAATTTCCTGCTTGCCTGCAATACTTTCTGCCTCCCCAAACAAGGATCTGTATTTCTACTGGTTTTGGAGAGTTTTTTTCTCCCATTTTGTTTCTTAAAACCATTTTATATTTACCCCAGATATTCCACTGGCCAATTAATTTTTTTCAGTGAATTGGGTTTTACTGATGATCACCACATCTACCTTAGCATATCTATATTAGCGTATCTCCTCAAGTTCAATTTAAATGAATATAGTGCTATTAAGACAGAATTTCTTTCATACCCCCAATTATTTTCAACACTCATCTCCTAATCCTCTTCAAATTATCCATTTTTTATGACCACCTTTGACCACAATCCCCCAAGGCACAGCTGAACAATGACCATGGCCAGATAACCCATTTTTAAATACTTTTACCAATCTATAACAGGTGCTTAGAAGTGCTAAACTGAAATGAATTGTTTAACACACACTAGATAATATATTTCATGTTCCTGACCTTGACAGGCACTCTGAGCCTGTATTCATCTATTTAACTATGATGATTTAGACATTAGTACAGTTACACTGGTGTAACACATCAGAATGAAGACCATGCAGCACAGATGGAACATATTCAGTGCAGTTTATCCTGACAATATATAACATTACTGTATTTGAAATAGTACTGGTTTAATGATATAAAATAATTTCCGGACTGAAACAGTTAACTGCCAGAAAACCTCGAGAAAGGAGAAAGGATGTGTTCGACAGAAGGGGAGGAGAGGGAAGATGAGACAGACAATGGGGAGGAAAGCCTTAAAGATAAAGCTACGTGGAGGAACCTTTCTTGAAAAGCCTTAAAGATAAAGCTACCTACATGGAGGAACCTTTTTTTAAATTCTGTTATTGACACACTCCTGTTAGTGACAGTTAGTGAGGCTGATCTGAGCAGGATACCCTTTGCAAATCTTGGCTTTTCAAAGGAACCTCTGGTTTTGAGATAATGGAAGCTCAGAACTCCCTGTCATGGAACATAATGTGAAATTGATTTTTTGAGGCTTTATCTACACAAAGTTGCACTGGTTTAATTAAAGGTGTGCTTTTAAATCAATGTTGTTAAACCAGTCCAAGCTCCTGTGTGGACACTCTGAAATTGATTTGAAACTGTCTTATGTCAACTAACCTCAATTTGGCAAAGAACCACTTAACACTGAGTAGCAACCAATTTAAGTTGATCCAGAAACAGGGTTAAAAATAAAACTTATCTGAAATTGTAAGACTTTAATTAATTTATCTGTTTCTGCCCTAGCTATGCCAAGCCATGCTGGCCTCCAGTAGCCTAACTGATCTGTTTAGAAAGCAGATAAACTCGTTACTTGGATTTATGGCCCTTTGACAAATGGATGTTTTTGAGAAAGAATATAGTGAAATCCCTGTGAAAGTACTGAGCCTAAAACCAAAAGGTGACAGGTGTAAGGAGGAAGAAGTGATGAACTGCGGAAACCACTTCTCCCTTTACTTTGTTTCTTTAATGCAGAAAGAAGATGAGCAACGAGGCTCCTCCATGACTAGCAAAAGCTCTCCTATGCTATAATACTGGGGAACAGATTAAATAACCCACAATTAGTGCAGGGCTGCTTGGGAAATCAGGCCAATATTATCCTGTCAGTCTAACATCTAACACCACTGGAACCAAGCTAAAATCTCTCCTTTCTTAAGGGTCTGGCAGGGGATAGAAAGGATTTTAAAGATCCACTGCTGACTAGCTATGTGGAAATTTCCCCGAGTTTAAGGATTTCTGTGCAACCTCGATCATTTGCACTCCCCTCGGCTGCAAACGAAGGTCTGCATTTAAGTCCACAGCTTACAGAAATGCATCCATGTTCCTTCCACACCCAAGGAACAGATGGGAAAGCAGGCAGTGAAGTTGCTACTGGTGTGGCCCTAAGGACATGTCTGCATGTGCTCTGGCTCTACAGGCACAGACAGGCACAGTATCGGTCGCTCCAGCCAAGAGCCAGGCCTGATTCTGCTTGCAGGAATAGGAGCCTTTTCCCAGGAGAATAAAAGGGCAAAATCCTGCAAAGCAGGGCGTTCCTCCAAGCCCCTGTATATTGGGACCTACAGATACTCAGTATCCAAGTGGGTAAATCCTAATGCAGAGCTGAGCAGTGAGCAAGTAAGTACCATCCTACCATTGCTCAAAGACGATTTTTCAACCTTTATCCTTTTGTGCCAGTTATGCTACTCCAAAAACTTGTGCATGACACCAACAGGACTTAAAATTACATACCTGTGCTTAGATGGTGAACTATAGCCCTAATTGTCGAGATTAGTGGCCCTAATTATTAAGTTTTATTTTAAAGCACTTAAAACTATGCATGACAGCAAGTGCTCTGTATCCTTCCACTCCTCTGAAGTGCTTCTAATGGGCAATGTGCAACTTTACTTTCTGTTCTGTTCCACAGATTTATTTTCAGAGTGAATCCTGTGTGAATTTCTCCTGAATCAAACTCCTTCCCTGGTGAGACTATATAATCCTGCTGTCTTGTTAGCGCAAAAACCAACTATGAGACTTCATTCAAAACAAATCCCTGTCAAACTAGTTCTTCCTTTTCATTTGGACATTTATCCTTTTGATAATACATAAAGAAAAAATTCTTTTTTTGTCTAGTTCAAATTTGTAAAGAGGGCAGTATCAGTCTGACAGAAATGTAAACAAAGAGATTTGCAACCTGTGCAGTGCTAGAATATATTGGGCAGTCATTCACTGCATATGGAGGAAAAAGAGCATTACGGCAGTAGTTCAATGGAAAAACCCCTCAAATACATGGCTAGTTATAGTTCATTCTGATTATAACAATTTCCACATATAAAGAGGAGTTTTTCAGTTCCAGCTTCACTATTTTAAGTCCTCCTTCCCTGCCACTATTAACAAACTGCACCCTGATGTATTGCATCTACTGGCATTAGTCATGCCTACACCTACTGCCTGTAATGGGATGCCATTAATCAGCTTGGTAGGCTGAAAATTAAGTGATTTTCCTGGAAATTGTTTCTCAGCAGAATCATTTGATCCACTGTAGTTAAAAAGCCATGTCATTGGTTGCACTGTAAATTCCATTTTACGGTCTTGATTTTATTTTTTTTTAATAAATTAATTGTAGTTTTCCTCTAGGCTTAATGCTGGTATAAAAGGTTTTGGCTGATGAGCAAATCTTTTCCAAACACAAGAATTTTCAATTCTATCACTTTTAAATAAAAGTGGCATAAAAAAACCTCACAGGAACAAACTTGTTTAAGTCAGCTACACAGATGAAAGTTGACAAGTGATTAGGTCCTTCTGGGAATGAATTGTTTTCTACGTTTCAGGGGAAAAAATGTCATCAGTGACTTTGGAAGTGGCCTGAAGCACGGGTTTTGGAAATCTAATTCTACAAATACCAGTTTAAACAATTATATATTTAAGCAATTTTTATAACACGAAGTTGGCATGACAAAGCTTGAAGTTCAAAAAAAACCACCATCTCTTGTAAAATGCAAGCAGTATGCACACTTGTAAAAACTCAGCATCAGACACATACAACCAACAGTGCAGAAGACATAATAATCAGATCCTTAGACCTGACACTTACTTCATACTCCTCTTTAAATCCGTAGCCTTCTGCACACTTCATCTGGGTGATGTGCTGTAGCAAGTCAGCTACACGGATGGCTGGATGGAGCTGTCCGGTCTGGTAGGGCACATCCACTGGATCTCTCTTCTTATAGGTATGGGATTGGACCAGGCTGCTTGTGTCACTGCCCATCGTATGGGTTTCATCTAGAAAAAGAGTATCTCATCATGTACTCGCTCATTTTCACTTATTAAAGGAAATAGAAAGTACAGAGATTTCTAGAGGAATGGCAGAAATCTGACACCATCAGCATTGGCTCTGTCTGTGAAGGCTACACCAGAAGAACAGTAAATCCATGGAGCAGTTTACACACGGAAATTGCAAGACTGATTGGAATGAGGCAAAGTCCATAGTTCTACAATGGAAGCATTGCAGAGCAGTCCAAACTCTAATATTGTTTTAAATATTGCTAGCTGATTGCAAACAAATTTTAAAACAGGCATTTGGTTTCAAACTGCATAGAAGTTTCATTCTGAAACTTCAACAAGTCCCATGGAATGAAACCGGACTTGTATTTTTCATAGATTACTAAAGTGCTGTATTTCACACTGCAAATTTAGAGCAAATGTTTGGAGTGAGCAAAATAAAAAGATGCACAAAATGGCTTATGGTTTCATCAAGCTAGGACTGCAATGGAAATGTAGATCTGAAAACGACACTTGGAGACAAACTACAAGAGGACAAATGCAAAGGATCATCTGGTAAGGAAAAATGTCTTGACTGACTGCTGAACATGCTTTAGGACCACGGTGTATCATGAGCCACCACATTAGGCATGGAATGTTATATGTCAACTGACATGCAAGCCAACAAACAGGAGACCCCCGTGGGCTGGTTAAAATTTTTATGAGACACATACTTCTCCCAACCCTCCACATCTCTTCCATGGGGCAAATGGGCAACTTACCATTGATTGGCACTTTTAAGAAGATACATATCAGGAGAAAAAAAGAGGAGGAGAAAAAGGAAACAGGGCATAAGCAACAGTACTACATTAATAATTACAGGTAATTTTATGTTTTTAATTTAGTCTTTACAGAATGATTTCCTAAATGAGTCAGATTCTGATCTCAGTTTCACAGTATAAACTAGATTTACTAAAACCAAGATATCATTCTGTAAGTCAATTGACATAAATGGAACTGAGATCAAAATCTATACTTAGAAGTAAATAGATGTGAAAGTGCACTCTACCTAAGGAAGCGAAACAACTTTCTTCCTGTTTAGATGGAATTCTAAAAATTTGTTCAGACTTGGCAAGAGAAAAAAACCCACCCCCAATTCTGAAGTCCAAGAATCATCATAAATATTTTATCTGTTTATTCAAATAATGATTTTACATATCTTAGAGTTTTTGAATCTGATCAAAATTGTTAATATGGTGCTTTGACTTTTTCAAGCTATTCCTCACTGACTGCACACTGAAAAAAATACTAAATCTGTATAATGTCATAAAATAAGGTATTTATCAAAAAATGTTATTTTCTAAAATAAGCTGTATGAAAGGGAAGCATTAAAATAATATTTCCACATTCATAAGTTAGATATATTATAGCAGAAAGTTCCACAAATACGTTGTATGAAAAGGTCGCAGATTCTCAAGTACACACGAAAAATACTAACACACCTTGTTAAAGGTGAGATTCTGGTCTTAGTTGTACTACTGAAAATTCATGTTAAAGCCAGAAAGCTCAATGAGAATCATTTTTCCATGATGGTTTGAGGTCCTCTCAATTCCCACTAAGACACATGAAATCTGGTCCTCACTAAGCATACAGTCAATATGAACGGTGCATTGACACCTAAACCAAAAAACAGCAGAGAAAAATGTATGGGTATGAGTATGGTCATTTCACTCCTTTTCCTGTCAGTCTGCTAATTTGGTCTAATGCAGAGGAAAGGGATTCATCTTTTAGTCACAACATTTTACAACTTTTGTCTGATGTGATATAAAATCGTACTGCAAAGCACCTCGGGATGCATGGCATGAAGCGTGGTATACAAGTGTAGGTACAGTATGTTGCTGCTGAAATGGCACCTGAAAACTACAAGGTGGCTACGACACAAAAGACAAAAAAAAGTAGAAAGTTGATAATGATTTTTTGGGTTGCCTATTTCAATTTTGGAAACGGGTTAGAAAACTTAAGGATTTTTTTTTCCTTTTTGCAAACTGCAAAATTCTTTGCAACGCAGACTGTTAGTAACTAAGATGAAGGCAAAGTTATCAAAGTCCTGTACTATGAAAGCATCAGTTTAATACTTATGAATCTCTTTCCTGCAAGCTCTCTAGTCTTAGACTAATTTTCCTCTCTCCATTTCTTTATCTCTTACAGCTCTATTAATACAGCAGGAGTTATCTTTTAAGTTGTTTTAAATAAAGTGTTTTTAATCCTTGGTTTATATGGTACATTAGGAGCCATGTATATTACAGTTTTTTACTTTGCCTCTGAGCACTGTAGCATGAGCTTTTCAGGCTGTGAGTTTTTTAAAGGGTGAGCTCCTCCAGGTGCAGTATCCATATGCAATGGGAAGTTTGTCTGGCTTAAATACTCTTACAGCTGTAGTTGTCCTACACTTACCCATTCCTGTAGAGCTATACAACATTTATTAAATAATACACTTTGGAAACAGTAAGTGTGCTGTGGCTTTTCTAGCAGATTTTGAAAACTGAACTCAACTATTCACCAGACTTATATCTTTCCCAAGAGGTCACACTCCGAAGGTCACTTAGTTCTAACTACAGGCTTGACCCTGCAGTTTAGCACAACTTCTTTGGACAGTGGAAGACAGCAAGAGCAGGTGTTACTTGTAATTAAAACCCTGCATACATTGTTAATAGCTGTATTGCTCTACAACTCAAGCACTGTTAATTTGATTTACCTTGGATGCAACACTATTCCTGTACAGACAGTCATAAACACATATTGGGAGAGATCTAATCTGAATGGAGCACTTCATAAAATGGTACTAATTTTTTAACATGTAAAGTTACAAAAATATTTATTTTATGCAGTGAAATAACCGAAATATTTCCTGAGATAAGTAAGCACAGGTTTGCTGCAGTAGACCATAAAATACACACCGCACTAATTAAAAGATTTTACAGACTTAGTAAAATCAAAGAATTTATTTTTCCCAGTGTGTGTTTGTCTGATAGCTGAACTACTTTCTTAGAGATTATTTCTTGGGGGAAAAAAAGCTAACAAATAATTTTGCCATTGTTATTATATAGAAAAAGATCACAAAAATAACCAAAGAAACCATCAACTAAAACTTTATAGTACGGATAGGAAATCTTGAAGTTTTTCTCCTGATAATAGTACTTTTCTCCTTGCCCACCCACAAGGTCAGAAAGAACATCTACTGGA
Source organism: Pachycephala philippinensis (assembly GCA_013397055.1). NCBI lineage: Eukaryota > Metazoa > Chordata > Aves > Passeriformes > Pachycephala > Pachycephala philippinensis. Next base: position 2,942,994 of record VWZT01004606.1, read on the forward strand.
TGAAGCGTTGAATGAATGCTAAAGCACACACAAAAAAATCTAACATCTCAGGCAGTTAAAAGGCACTGCAAATTTCATTTGCATGCAGATTATTACATTGTTACAGTCACTACCATTACCTTCTTCCAGATTTACATAATGTATAAAACCAGCAAAGTTCTTTCTCAAAGTTAGCACACGGAAGTGCACTGCACTAAACATTCTTTCACAATAACAAATTTTCAAGATCACCTTCCTAAACTTCTACTTCTTATATGCCTCCCTCTACTTCTATGTAAGCCTGTTTAATTTACAGCTTAAGGGCAGGGATCAGTTAAGGGGTCTCTACTTTTTTACAGTGATTAGAAGAAAAAAGAGGAGAAAGGAAAATATTTGTTGTGAAAATATAAACTGGAAAACGAGTAAATAAATAGGCTTAACACAGGAGTTTGAAGTCTTGCTACAGTGCACTGGTATGTTTTGAATTACTATTAAAAAATTGCCCCTGTTTAGTTTAAAGTTAGCATGGGAAGGAGGTGTAAATGAATACAAGCCACAAAGGGGTTAGAGTTAAGCACTGAAAATGCAACAGCGCCTCATGCTTACTATTTATCACTGTGCAGAAACCTCTCTCTTTTTGACATTGGACAATAGCAGATTTTCCTAAATTCCAAGTGGAAATGCTTTACATTTTAACTGTATGTTTTTAACAGCAGAACCTACAGTTCTACTGTTTTATTTCATTCCTGTGACACCTGATGCATAATAAACTATATACTCTAAGTGTCATGTTATCATTTTGCTGTTCAAAATACTACCTCCTCTCTGAAACTCCACTTTAACAAGCATGTCAGAAACTCTGCAGAACTGTCAGAAGACATGATAGCTGGTAGATGGCCAAAACTGTATTTTGTTGGATTTTCTGTATCCTGAATAGCTTAACTAGGAAAAAAAGTTATTTTTAAGAAGTGACATCTTCAGTTCTGAGGTAAAACATAAAAAAAATGAGGGAAACTATTTCAATTGCTACGATATCCAAATTCTTTTGTGTCACTCCAAATACATGCATAAACATTTCCTTGCAAATCCACTTGTTAAAATTATTTCTGTCTTTTCTCCCATGACTTGCACTATGACAGTAGTAATCAAGCCTGATAACTGTCCTTAGCACCTCAGTGTAGCCAAGTCTACCACCCCTCCCTTTAGCTTAAAGCTCCAGCATTTTGCATACAATTGTCTGCTCCCCAAGAACTGCAACTTCTGAAATTACTTCAGCAATAAACTTTGATAAAGGGAAATGTTCTCACCTAAAATTGCAGTTGGCACAAATGGATCTGTCATACATCATAAGCAGGTCAATGCAGAAAAGGTAAAAAGAGAGAGAACAGTAAATGATTGATACACGTTCCCGAGTTTTCTTTCAGAAAGCTACTGTTAGCAGCCGGTATGTTTCTAATATATGCATTAAATGTTGATGGCAAGAGGTATAATAACATAAATATGTATGCTTTTATTATGGAAAGGTCTATAGAGGGTGGAAACTGAGAAAAAAACTGGTTACCTGGGTAATAAGAATTAGGCACTGTTGTGCTCAGTGTGTTAGTTTTCATTGTAAATGAAGATGGTGAAGATACAGCTGCAAAGAGAAATAAAGCTGGTTAGAGACAGAGAAATGATACACAGCTACTTAAGCTGAGTCAAACAGCATATGGGATTGATTTGGCTTAGAGTTCATCCTGTTGTGTTTCTTGCACTGGAATAAGGACCTAGGGAAAACCAGGCAAGTGTAGTGAATGAAATAGCTCACTGAATTTGATCAATATTCTAAAAAGAAGTGTCACTGGAGAAAGCATTTTGATTGCTGATGGGAAATATACTTCTTAATTCACAAGATTAGACCGAATACTGATGCTTGAAACAAGACGACAGAAGCTTTGATCATTAATAAGTTTTCCTTATAATACTATAAATACTGTATGCAAATATTCTACTGTAGTTTATTTTTTCCTCTCCTTTTTTTTTATTTGATTTGTTTAAACAGGTGGATAATGTGCACAGAGATACCAACAGACCCTGAATATTACTCTTTGTTTAACAGTGGTTTTCAGGGAGTGATACACAGACCAATGCTCACAGTAGTATTTAATCACTGAACCATTTGTAAAACCAATGGGAAAGCCCAATGGAACAAATTAAGTTCAGTTTGTCCCCAGTATACAAATATCATGAAAATTACCATTGTAAACACAGATACATTTAACAGGTGAGAGTTAATCACAACATTTTACAGGATGTTCAGCCAAAGAGTCATTAGCAGCTTTTAAGCAAAGCTCCTTCCAAATTCAGCCTTAGTTGCTTGTCCACAAAGCTCAAACTCAGTCTGATCAGTGAATGCAAGCACATTCTGGATACTTGTAAACAGACTAACAGGAATGTGTGAAACAGAAGAGTTGAGGAAGACAGGATCTGCTGGATGAGGAGTGAGATTACTCCTGCTGGCTTTCATCCATCTTTTTTTCGACTGATCTAGGGCAAACAGTTGCTAGCCCTTGTTAAGATGGGGATATCTCAAAACTGGTTTAAATAATGCTGGCAGTTACCATTTATCATATAAATTAACATATCTGAGAGCATGTTCCTTTGATTATGTCTCTGGAATGAAGAGATTACATTCCCTTGATGGTCAGAACAGAGTGATACTTCTTTTGGGTATGGATGCAGAGATTAGTTGAGGTCAGGGCTGCTGCAGGTAATAAAACTTGCTAGGTAGAGAATGCAGACAGGATAATGAACTTTCACAGGAAGTAGGAATGTTCTAAATCTCTTGAGTACAAGGCCTTACACAAAGATTATTCCTGAAGACTGTCAGTGTGCACCTTCTGGTGCATGGTTCTTATGGGAAGTCTAATTAGAGGTTCTAGCCCTGGAGTGGTATAAAAAACTTGTAACAGCAATAATTTCAAATACGTTTGAGGTGGTTCACATAAAGAGGATTTAGTCCCAGGAACTCATTGCAGCTTCATTTGTAGTTATGACCATTCAGTAGCACTACTGGAAAACTGTATCATGATGATGCAAGATGAAGTAAAACCTCTTGATCTCTTCACAGAAATAAGCAATCTCATTAACTGCAAGGGTATATTCTCACCAGAAAGGCAAGTCTCATTTGAAAGATCTATTTCAAATCAATTTCAAAAGTAACTCAAATGCAAATTAACATTGCAAATTCTGAGCCTAATGCTGCTGAGAAAAGTCTCACTGTATAAACCTCACAGAGTGTTTGTACAATTGAGCTCATCAAAGACAAATTCTTAAGCATATTATTAAAGAGTGGGAATTGGGCCTTGCATACTGTTAGTGCTTGAAACAAAATTTAATCTTTGACAAATTCTGAAGATGTTAAAAAACCACTGGCATACAAAAAACCCTGAGGTTCCTTAAGAACAACAAAATAAAAAAAACTTTTTGAACCTAGTCATTCTTTTAAGCAATTATAAAAAACTACTGTTTTTTCATGGTCTTTGCTTAGTGCTAACCCTCTGACAGGAGTGAGACCTTGACTAAAATTCTAATGCAGGAAATTTCATATCCCACATCTTATTTATTTCCAGGGTAGATCCAAGAAGACCCAGGATATTAGAGAATCTCTTATGAAATTGCAGAACAGATAAGTCCACTGAGTTCTTCCTTTGCACAAGCAACAGAAAGAGCATCATCTAGAATTGGAAATAATAAGATAATCAGATTATCATTATTAAGTTATTACATTCAAAAATAAATTTGCTACCAAAAAAGAAGTGAGCAGGGGAAGCATTTGAAGGACTTGGGACAGCATGAGGGATATAAAATTTTCAACATAATGGAGATTGGAGAAAGGTAAAACTACTGTTTCAGTAATGTCACTGCTCTTCTGCAGAAGAAAAGGACGGACAGAAAAAAGCTCAATTATCCTTATTATTTTTAAAGAAGTCTATTCTTGATGTCTGACTGTCTTGCTCATTTGAATAGACACTGTAATGTGCTGCACAGTGGGAAACTCTCGGTCCCATGGATTTTCCATGACTTAGTAATGAGGAATATTTTAAAAACCATTTGCACCTTTCTTTCACCTTCAAAAAAAAAAAAAAAGAAAAGAAAAGAAAAGAAAAGAAAAAACTTACATCTCCCATTTAGATTGTGCGTGTCCATGAAAGAGAAAGCTTCATCACAGTTGGTGCCTTGCTCAGTGTAGCTTTTATCCATTGAATTCACCATCACTGTCATTTCCTGCCGAGTACTACTCAATGTCTCTTTCCGCTTTTTAGCCAATTTTCTTAAGAAATGAAGAATGAGGGAAAAAAAGGAGAAAAACAACTCTCAGTGAGCAGACATAGTCTTCGTGTTGTTTACATCAGTACTGTGGTTTGTAATCATATTATTAAGTAACATTTACATTTGTTTTGGCATTTCTAGAACTTCAAATTTATTTTACTCTCATCTCTTTCAGTCTAATAATCAAAGGATAGTTGCCAATGCACTGACATGTGGTCAACAGCACCTTAATCCTCGGGGACCACCACTGAATTAAAGGGGACTACTTGGATATGAAAGCTACAGTATCAGAGGCTACATCTGATAAAAACATATAAATAAAAACAGTAAGAGAGATTCCACTGGAACTGACAAATCAGTACCAATGTTCACTTCACATGCATAGAACAGTCTGGAGAGGTTTCATTGAGACCCTGTGTAACACAGCAATCTGGTTTATATAATAATGAATAGTGTATGTTGGAGCTCTGAATACACACTGCACACTCAAGAGACATTTTAAATTGACTTGCATTCCTAAAGACTATCTTATATCACTCCTGATTTCAGGAGAATTAGTCGCATGAGTTAGTTGCTTCTCAGCAAGAGTGGTCTGTCAGAGACAAGATCTTAAATCTGATACTACAATAGTGATTCATTAAACTATTGAATTGCCTTGGATGCATATACCTCTTTGGTTTTTTTCCAGATCTGTCTGTTTCAGTCTAAAGTCTCACTGTCTCCTCCTGAGTTATGCTTAGCTACATCACAAAACAACATGTCCAAAACTCTTGATTTTTCCTTCAGCCTCTGTGAGGCATCTGTGATCTTGATGATAGTGGATCCCATGACTATTTGGCTTGTTTCCCCGGCCTATGACTTTGTCTTAGACCAAGCCTTTCTCCAAGTTCTTGCCTACAGCCTTACTTTAAATTTTCCAGATTCCTTCCATGGAGTAACATCAAGGTATGGGTTAAAAAAAACTAAACTCCTCCACAGACTTTACTTGTCCTGTCTGTTAATTCAATGACTTTTCCTCTGTGGAAAACATAATGAGCCAGCTCATATTCATCTGCCAGAATAATCTTTTACATATCTTCAGCTAGAAGTTACAGGAGCTTATTATCTCATCTAGGTTCCTTCCACTTCTAGAGGCCAACTGTATCAAGCATAACCAACTTGTGCTAACTTTCAAAGCCTTTCTCTTTGTTAACTCTTATTCAGTATGAAAAGATGGTTCCCACCACAGACAAAAATTTTACATCAGCCTCTCCTAGATATTCAAACATCTGTTTCCTCTCATGATGTACAGGAGGAGCTTTCTGTAACCCTCCCAACTGATACATTGCTCTTCTGCTTCAAATCACTGCCTGCAGACAAACTATTTACAAAGTACCATATTACTGCTCCCTATGCTGATCAGTACTGCCTCATGCTCCCCATCTATCCACCTGTTATCCCTTATCTTTCACCTAGGTAAAAAGCCATTTGGGCAGGAGCTGTTGTTGTGTTCTGTACCAATGTAGTACCAAGCTCAGCAGTATCTTAATCCATGACTAAAGCTCAAAATGCCTTTGAAATTAAAGTCTTGCTAATAACAGAAGTAGGAATAGTAAGTGCAGGCATGGTATTGGGTCGCTGCACAGAAAAGTATTAAGGGTCACATTCGGCCTTCAATAAACTGATAGATTGCCACCCCATTCCCCATGACTGAAAGTGAATGAAGTACACTGCCTTAAACACCTGCTTCAGCACTTGCAGCATGAGCAGTGCCATGCCTTTGCCCATCCCAGCTCAGGAGTTACCTGTGTTTGCTTGAGCCTTTACTTACTCTGTAAACTTGATAATAAAACTAGTTCTTTATTACTCTACAGTGCATAAATGCAGAAGGAGCATTAGATAATGGTCTGAACTCTTTCATATCAGAGACAGTTAAATTTCATTCAAGTACCATAAGTAAAACAAAACTCTTAGATCTTTGCATCCTTCAATCTTCCCCCTCCTTCATATCTAATTGTAATGAATAAGTAATATATTATTCAAAGTAGAATCTGAGACTTATCACCTAATACATGAATAACTTAATGGAAGTCCTTTGTAAGGACAGGCTTGTCAAAGTGGTAACATGGGTAATTTTCTTCTTCTTTCACCCTTAGATGGCAGTACATTTAGAGGGCAGTCATGCATGGCTCCCCTTCCAATCTTTCGGTCCCATAATAAAGCTACGGCAGATTTATTTTTTAAAACAGTAACAACTGTACAGTACTTCTCAATCTGAATCTAATTCTGGAAATAGGTCTTGTGGGAAAAGTCCAAATCTGAAACAACTGTTACAGGAAGAGAGTGATACCAGCCAGACTTCCGCACTGTGAACAAAAACACCCACTGGACTCAGTCAAGTAAACTTTAGCTGAATATAACATTTTTAGCATCTGCAGGTTTTTCAGATACCGCTGAAAGTGTTGCAGTGCTACAGTCTCTGCTTCTCATCCATTCCTTGGATCTCTCAATCCCCAAGAGGCTCTAGCTATACAAGATTTAAGAAACTCGTAAAACCTCCACCTCACATCACCACCACCACTCACACTCTTAGATTTGAAGTAGATTTTTGGGGAAAAAAAGGGTTTAAATATTTGATCATCTTCACTCACAGAAAAGACACTTCATAGCTACTATCTGATGTTTCATCCTTCTTAAAGGAAAAGAGATCTACAACCAAAGGAAAAAACATAAAACAGATGGAAGCTCCCATGACGATTACCTAGGATGAAATTATTTTTGTAGGGAAAGCAAAAAGATCAGCTTACCACACAAATAGTGTTACCATGACTATATGAGGAAAGAGAATGTACTATATCAGTCTCAGGAAAGAGGAGCTTGGTATCAGAAAAATCTCAAGACTAACTAGGAACTGTTGGAATTCTAAGGCACAAGAAATAGCACGGAGTGAACTGGTGTAATGGTTAAAATATAGTAAAATGCAGAGCAGACAAACATACAGACACACAGGCAAAACTGTGTGGGATTTTGTGTATCGTTTACTCTGTTCTGTTACAAATATTAATAAAAACAGTCCTGGAAAGTAGTAAGCTGAACAGTTCACCACAATCTGTCCCCATTTTATCTACCATGACAAAACTCTCCAATGATTCATCTTCCTCTGCACAGTCCCTTCTTGTTGAAAGGCTCACACTGTACAACTTGTGCAAGCCTAACTCAATACCTTTCTCAAAATCCTCCTTCTCTGTGACTTTTCCCTCAAACCCTCCAAGAAACCAACTCCAATAACTGCTAAGTTGCTACTATGTTGACAGCCACTGTCTGCTTTATTTTCCATGTATTTTCCTGTATCCATTTTCTCTGTCCTGTCCTGACTTAAATAACAAAACTCTTTCGGACCTAGCTTGCCTTTTCATGTTTAAAAAGCTCTGTGCACAAAGAATGAGGGACAATGGGACACCATCATAATTAGAGGAATGTAACAACAGTAAAAATAAATTTTTTTAAATAATGGTGACTGGGGTTGGGATGAACTCAGGCCCTGCCAAAAATGTGCCTTCCATTTTAATTTAGGAACAATGAGAAAAGCGTATTAATCTGAATCTAACAAAAACACTTCCTGAGTGCTCCCCCATTCTAAGCTGAGTGGTACTCTCCTTTTTGTATCAGTATCCCTCCTTTCTTACGAAGCAAAGAAAGGAGAAACAAGATGCTGCTACTTCCCGCAGCTCTAGCAACACACTACCACCACCAAGATATTAATAAATGAAGTGAGATGAAATTTGTAATTGCCCTGCTAAAGGAATCGGGCTGAATTTTTTCTTTCCATTAATGCAGTGATCTATTGCATTCACTGTAACTCAAGATAAAATAGCTGCTTCTTACATACTTACTGTTTCAAATTTTACTTCTCTTGCTTGTGGACAAATCACAGAAATGGTTCAGGTGAAGAAAGAATTGGAGGCTTTCATGCAACCCAGTGGTGCAGTGCATTTGTAGATGCAAAAGCTTTTAACAGTTTGCTCACCAAACCCCCAAAAGAATCTGAACTACAATAAGAATGATCTTTTAGTAAAATCCTTTAGCAGCTGGTTAGAAAGATGCGATACCAAGGGTAGGGTTAAATGGTCATTTCTTCACAACAGAGATACATTACTAGTGGCTATCCTACGTAAGTGTGTGTTGGGATTTGCACTATTTACCATACGCACACTGACCTAGAAAATGTCCATTATCTTTTTGAACAAAATACAATTTTTAAACTGTAGTAAAAATTAGGAATAGGGTTAAAACGTAATTTCTTTTATCTCATGACGTAGAGTAACTTGATATTCACTTAAGATAAAATTCAGTGTTGAAAGATATAAAGTCCTGCATATGGGAAAAGTAATCCTAATTATGCACACACAGTATTGCATCTAAATGACTTCATAAACTACCGAAGAAAGAAATCTGATAGTCACTGATTCTCTGAAGACAAAAAGTTCAGCACTATGTATAGTCAAAAAGGCAGAAAGAAGTCAGAAATGACTATGTAAGGGATACAGAACAAAATGGAAAATGTGATTAAGCAATTGTACAGATTTATGGAGCTTCCACATTTTTGAACACTGCATGCGGTTCTGACACATGCCTATCCAAAAAAGATTTTCACAAAGTAGAGAACATATACAGAGAGGTGATAGGAAGATCAAAGGAGCAGATCCTACCAGAAGAGCAGTAATCCTTACATAGATAAGGAGTCCCTCGTTTAAAACGGAGACAGTTGAACTGAGAATATGATAAAAGTATATAAAAAAACATGGAGAAAATTAAGAAATTAATAAAGAATTATTATTTCTCAGCAATGAAAGAACTAGAAGCAGGGAGTATGTAGATTTTTTTAAAATAGAAAATAAATATTTTCACAAACCCCAGAAAATGCTCTGCTCTGCCTTGCCTTGAGTCCTCTGTGCATTTTTGGGCACCACAATATAAAAAAAGACATTAAGCTATTAGAGGGTATCCAAAGGGGGACAACAAAGATGGTGAAGGGCCTTGAGGGGAAGCCATATGAGGAGTGTGTGAGGTCACTTGGTCTGTTCAGCCTGGAGGAGACTGAGGGGAGACCTCATTGCAGTTACAACTTCCTCGTGAGAGGAAGAGGAGGGGCAGACCCTGATCTCTGCTCTGTGGTGACCAGTGACAGGACTCAAGGAAATGGCCTGAAGCTGAGTTGGGGGAGGTTTAGGTTGGATATCAGGAAAAGGTTCTTCACCCAGAGGGTGCTTGGCACTGCCCAGGCTCCCCAGGGAATGGGCACGGCCCC